>OZ034979.1:22107983-22412983 GCA_964030785.1 Siderastrea siderea | reverse complement strand
AAACGTAATGATTTTTGATTAAAAAGAGGGAAATTCGAAATTCTGAAAAAAACCGATCGTCAAAGTGGTTGCCAACTCAGTAAACAAGGACTTGCTACACCACATTGTTCCCAATTTTAGGTAAAGTCACCAAGTTTGGCGTCTTTAGCTTGCTTATTAAAAAGTCACAAACGTCCAAAGTCCGTACGGGCAGAATCCGCCCCCCACTCCAGTCTAAATAGGGTTAACGTAAAAACTCTCGCGATGGATGTCCTGCTGCAACGACTATTAAGTTTCTCTTACTAATCTGTTGCAATATTTCTTCCACCGTGAAATAACTGAAATTTCCAGTTCTTAACAGTCAGCTCCACACTCGATTCCTTTTCCAGAAATTTCTGCCATCGCATTTCATGCTGCAAGCCCTTAAAAACCTTAAACAAAATAATTAAGGAAGGCGTTTGACAGACAGTGGATTTTCAATGACCTGAGACTTGAGAAGACAAGAAAAAACCATCTAAGTGATGCAAACAGAGCTAAAAACAAAATAATTGACAAACGAAGATTCTTCTATAGCAGCAATAAGAAGCTCACATGAATTTCATAACAAATAAAACTTAACTTCTTATTTTTTTCGTGGCTTTTTCTTAAGAATGTTATCAGATAACCCACTGAAGACGATCGAAGCAGGAGCTTTTGGACTTGACAGTTTCACGTTGAGAATGTAAGTTAGTAATGACTTTAAACATGTAGACTACATCTATTTCAGTTTTTCGAGACGTGTGCTAACGAAAACCTTTTTATTTGCCCAACCGTATCTTTTTGTTCTCTCTTTTTTTGTCTATTATCCATTCGTTTATTTACTCATTTATTTCTCTTTCCTTCTTTCGTTAACTGGTTCCCTCGTTCTTTTGTACTTTTGTTTTTCTTTCATTTCTTTCTACCCTTCACTCGTTGGCGCGTTTGTTCGTTCTTTCATTTATTCACTCATGCACTCATTCACGTTTGGCTCTTTATTATTATTATTATTATTATTATTATTGTTATTATTATTATTATTATTATTATTATTATTATTATTTTGGCTCTTATTTTAATTTCTTTCTTTCTTAACCTTATTCTTTCGCTGGAATACTTAACAATCCCCCCACCCCCCTTCCCACACCCCCCCCCCCCCAAAAAAAGACAAATAACAACAAACAAATACAGTGTCAGCTGAAAAGGTTATATTAATCAAGAATAAAGTACAAACAGCAGAAATAAACATAATAAAACAACGCATGTTCTAAAAATGACCACGTTATGTATGCTAGGCAACATACACTTTCAAAAGTGGCATTTGAGATTAAAACTGCAAAGAAATATCTATGTAATTCCGAGATTAAGAACAAAGTTCTTAACAATGAGCTAAAACGCACGGAGTTTTACAAGAAATCCTTCTGTTCTGAGAAGCTAGCTAATAGAACATTTCTCAAAGAGACGTATTTCGTATAGCCTGAGAAAACAGCTGACGTTTCGCGAGGTCGCCACTTGAGCCCTCGCAAAACGACGTCTAAGTAACGAGCGCAGAAATTCCATACTGATGACGTGCTCTACCCAGATCCTGGTAGTGCTTCTAAGTGGTTGAAAGAAAATTCCCTCACGGCACAACCAATCAGAAGCACTACCAAGATCTGGGTAGTGCACGTCATCAGTATGGAAATTTCTGCGCTCGTTACTCAGACGTTGTTTTCCGAGGGCTCAAGTGGCGACCTCGCGAAACGCCGGCTGTTTTCTCAGGCAATCTTTCTTATCAAAGTCTGTGCGTTTTGGCTTATTGTTAAGAACATTGTTCTTAATCTCTATACTAGACTTCCAATTACATTAATACTTCTTTGTATTTTAATCTCAATTCTCACTTTTGAAAATGTCATTTTCACAACGTGCCTTGTTTTATCATGTTTATCACTGCTGTTTGTATTTTATTCTTGCTTAAGTATGGATGGCCGAAAACAGGAGTGTTTAGGGTTATATTATTTTCATATAACTAACGAAGTCTGTCCAAGCAGTATTTTTGTTTCTTCCTTTATGGCAGATACTTATTACGTACAAACATGAAGAAACTGAGCTCAGAGTCCTTTGTCGGCGTTGATGGTCTAGATTCCAAACTGTAACGATATCAGTTTCTATGACATTTACGAAATTAACTCTCGGAAGTACCAGCAAAGTCACACCCCCATTATGGTACAAAAGGGGGGTTGATGGAGCCCCTCCCTAGTTGTTGTTGTTGTTGTTGTTTTTTTTTTTTTTGCTCTGATGGCCGCCATTTTGGCCGCCATCTTGGATTTTACTCAAAATAAGAAATTATAAGAAAAATGGCGGAAATTCAAACTTTCTGATGCTAGACGGGTAGAATACGACATGGCTGAACACATTGCTGCTTTTTCAACATTTTTTCTTCAAAAATAACATGGCCATCTTCTACTTATATGTCATATCTCATAACCATAGCAACGGATTCTCATCAAGTTGTAAACGGCAGGTACAGATGATAAATCGCCTTGGAAAAATCCGAGATAAACCTTAAGAGGGGTAGCATCGACATCCTTCTCCCGGAACGTCCGAGGGTTAAAAAATAGCCCCATTTTTCACTAACTTATCCGTAGAAACGTTAGTCCTCCCTTTTTATTTTGTCCATAGCGTGATGCTGCTTATCAGCTAAAATATTCTCAGCTGTCAAATTATGGTTCCCATGGTAACGTCACACTTTAAAAACATTCGTATGTCACATTTTTCCCAGGTCTAAAAATCTGGCCAGTTATGTTTGAGGAAACGTCTCAAAGTTTAGTGGCTTTTGCTATCTTTTTTTTCAGTTGCAAACTTCCAAAGTTCGTGTACGCTGATCCTATCCCCCCCCCCCCCCACAACCCCTTCCCACCGGTTTGAATAGGGATAAAACATTTTATGTTCATCAAAATCAGCTGTTGATATTCTCATACTCAGATATTCTTGGTGTTCTTTTTGCGTTGTCTTGTGCGAAAGAAGAAGACAGAAATTCAATACAAGTAGTTAGTATTATTATTTATACTACGCAACTCGCAAAATATCCGCGCGTATTATCTGTTAAGCCCTCGAATAAGGAGCCAACCATTTAACTTCTGAGGTGGGGGTGGGGTTGGGTGATTTTGAAAAAAAATATCCTGCAAGTGCATTTCTCTAAGAAAAAAATTCCTGCACAAGACTATTGTCCCAAAAAAAAAATTCACCCACGTACAGTAAGCTGGAAAAAAATTCTGGCAAGATGTTTTCTGGGTTGACACATTGAACTTTATCAGCAGACTGTTAATAGATTTTAGCATCGATCTGGACTTGGGTAAGAGGGATTCTTTGCACAATGATGTGTCCCCCTCAGATGGTTTTTTCTTTACATTTATAGCACCTGTGGTAACCAATCTTGATACATGTTTTCTGAACTTCAAGATCACGGCTGGTGTTGTGATTTGAAGAACAATGTTTTAAGTGCACTCTAAATCAAGAATGCCAGAATAGCTGTTGGAACGTGAAGTAAACTCAATCAAATATCTATCTGATACAAAGCTGCTGGAGTAGTATGTCAACAAATGCTGATAACTTCTCTGTTGGACTGAAACTCCCGAAATTATAGGTCTCCCAAGTCGGTTTGTGGATTTTCGTAAGGACATAAAAATAGGCTGGAATGCGAGGCGGGTTTTGTGTTTGACAAAGCCATTTTTCAGTCATTTCGTTAATGTGGCGTTCATTGTGAAGTATTGTAATCAATTGTTGTACTTTGCGGGATGTCTCTTCAACCATAGGTACTGCAAGAGGCCATGTTCGTGCATGTTGTGTAATTGAATTTGCCCCTCGTTTTTTTCCCAAGAAAGTCTGGGATGAAGCCCAAATAAAGTTTGCAAGTGAGGAAAATGATGAGAAACCATCATCCAGTTTTCACATGGATGTGATCTGCGGATGTCTGTGTTCGTTGAAGCTAGGGAATGGTATCCATAATTTTGGTAGGATAAGTGACGTGGCCAAAACATTCTTATTCTACCACATTCAAATGCCGGTGAAGAGAGAGTTTTTTTCTTATAAGGAAAAAAAAACAGCATTTCGGCCCCCCTCCAGGTGGATGGTCTGTTGGCCTCTTTGCTTACTATCAAAATGGCCAACAAAGAGTCATCTTTTGAACCACCTGCAGATTTGTTGGCCATAGCCAAGAAAGCTACTTGGAACTACAACAAAGAGCATCAGTGATCAGAGTGAAAGCATGTAGAAGAAACTCCTGTTTTTCAGCGTTATGACATGTTAATTTGACTTCTGGATAAGTCAGAATATCAAGAAAGAGTTGATATTAGTCCAATTAAAAGAAAAATCTGGGATCTAAATAGTTACTTTCGAAGGGCAACATTTCCGCTCAGAATAAAGGAAAACACGTACCTCTTAGCTACTTCAATTTTTCAAAATTTTCTGGGGGAGCATGTCCCCAGACTCCCTAGAAAGGTGACGCCTTCAGCGTCACAACAGACGACTACGCCGTCACAAATCTCACTCTTTGGCAACGAATCAACTTGAGAGCTCTGTGCAGATTATTTTTTGGCTTTGTAATGTGTAATTCAGGTGCAAGTGGGATTTAACCCTTTCTAGTAGCTCTCTAAAGCAACTTATTGTTGTACTGGTGGTTCTCAGTTTGATATAACAAGGAAAGGATGTGGTTCATTATCTTCCTGTAAATATGCATTGTAGGGGCATTCACGCTATGCAATGTACTGTTCTGTAGCGCTATGCTCGCACTATGTACTTGCAAAAGTCCAGAAACAGGCCTGACTCCTTTCAACAGTCGGAGGGGGTCACCTCAGTCTTTTACATTCGGTGTTAAAATTAATGTACTGTATTATAAAGGTCATTCAAAAACTCTTCGATAAAAATTAATATATTTGGTCAAAGTTTCTTTCACAGATCCTTTGTAATTTGATTTATAATGAAGGCCTACTAATCCCATCCACACAAAAAAAAAATTTCATGCAGAACGTTGGAGAGAGAAAAAAATATCATGCAAGCACATACCCCAAGAAAAAAAATTCATGGGGAATTAAGGAGTTGAAAAAAAATTTCATGCCTATACCAAATCACCCAACCCCCCCCCCCCCCCCTTCAGAAGTTAAATGGTTGGCCCCTAAGATGTATATATAAACAGGTGTGAATATTCTGCTGTGCTAATAAAACACGCTAATAAAACGTGATACTGTAATTATATACTTTTTTCAGGTTAATAAATGAAAGGACGCTGAATACATTGAAGTATTTCTCTTACGGCCTGCATCGTTGCACAATATATCTGTAAGTACACGATTCAACAGAAAACGAATGAAATGAACTGTCATTTTCTTTTTCCTAACCTTTGAACTGAAACCGTTTCATCGAAGTGAAATATGCAACTTTTGTTCTTTTTAGGTGATGATAAAAATGCTTCAATATCCACAAAAACTGAAAAGTATACGACTTTTTTGTTCGTTTGTTTGTTTGTTTGTTTGTTTTTAGAAAACCTGCCATTTCTAAAACCGAGGCTATCAAGGTCCTAGACCCCGAAATGTATGTGAATAAAAAATTAGTTGCTACACTAATTGCTTCGGGATTCACACGAACGTCTGGTGATTCCGACGTACAATACTTTCAACCGTGTCCCTTGGGAACATTTTCTAACTCTTCTTCTCGTGGTACTGAAGGATGTACGCCATGTCCTCCAGGTAAGTGTCACATATCTTCTTTGCAGTGAGTTTTTGCCTTTTTCACTCACTTAAAGTAAAAAGTAATTAAATATGACCGTGCATTGTTATTTTAATTAAAATTGGCAACAGATACCCAAAACCGAATTTACCTTATATAAATTAAATAGAGGGTAAGAATCAAAGTAATATTTTTGACCTTGCAATCTGTAAGTCATTTCGCTTCTTATCCCCCTCCACTCAGTGCCTCATGCCGTCCTGCGAAGTATTTCTTTCTTTTACAATCACCGCGCGTCTCTCTCTTTATGGCGTGGGTAAGTTGCTTTTGCAAAAAAATGAAAAGAAGTCTATAGTTTTATGATAGATTCTTATATGAAGCATTCTATGAGTATTACAAAAACTGTAAAGAGACACCTCAGAATAAACGGGCTTTTCTTGGAGCTGTTTTATGTACAAATGGCACTGGGTACGGTACTACCAGTCTATATGGTACGGCAATTGTCGCAATAGTAGCCTTCGTGATGTCGCGCGGCAGGTCAGTGATCCTGGCCCCAGAGAAAACGGGAGTAATCTGTATAATGCACTATACTGGGAGGCTTCGCGCGCTTACCGTATGTGAAATTTGTTTCAGTATCTTTAAGTGACACCAAATGCACCAAGCTAGCCTTAGAGTGAATAACACCCCAGACGATACTCTGTTTTTGGTTCGTCGCTTAAGGACGTTCGCGCGAAAACTTCTACAACACAGATATTTTTCATGTTTTTGCGACAGTCGGATAATGAGTTACCTTTGCCAGAAATACAAAAAATTGGGGGTTCACCGACTTCGTTTTCGAAATAAAGCACATGGAAAACTACCTCAATTTTGACAAATCGGTCCTCGTAACTGGACATCGCCTCAGTGGCTGAAAGTTAGAAAATGTTACCAATGATTCGCTGTAGACCCACTTTCTTAGTCCAATTTTATTTAAGTGGGTCTGCCAAGTAAATAATTTGAACCGGTGTCATCCTTTAAGTTAAACTCAACCTTTAAGATGGGCTTTTGCGAACACCGTGCAGGTAAGATAATAGCGGACTTCGATGATGCAAGGATAGAAAAGTTGAAAAAATCAACTTCCACAACACAGATTTCCTTCAATTTTTCATAAAACGTGGATAATTGACAAATGATCTATCAAAAGAAAACCTGGGGTCACCGAAGATTTAAGAGAGTTTTTCCCGTGCATAGATATGCCCACTAGCGCTATTTCTACAACAGCGCGCGCGCTCAGAGCATGATGTGGCATGACATTGCGACGTTACTTGCGTGCGCAGTAAGGATGCGCAGAAACAATTAGCGCGAACGTCCTTAAGGAGGCTCAAAAGGGTTTTTAGCCGCGCGCACGTAGCCTACACACGACAGGGCTAGAATGCACGCGTCAGCCAAGTGAATCAAAATTTGTAGTAAAAGTCGCGCGTGTCAAATACCGCACGTGAAAATACGGCGTAAAATCGCTCGAACTGAAAAAAAAAGTCACAAAACATCTGTTTTTATCCCAAAATTTTGCTTCCTGACCCATCCACCGCATTTTTTTGTGAATCAAAAAACGACTTTTTCGATATAACTTAAGTTCTACCTCAAAGGTTTTTGCCATACCGCCAGAGAGGTTAAAGAATTAAGGGAGTTTTCTAAAAATGTAATTAATAGGATAGGTCACCGAACTAGTTTATTTTTAGATAATCGACAAAAAAAGAAAATTTGGAGGTTCTTTTTGTGGTCCTTAACCGTTGCTATGGTAACGGCTATAACGTCACAATCAGCCCTAAGGTATTGCCCGACAAAGGAAAGTGTTACTTTTTCATAGCTCGCCCACGCGGTCAAAAAAATTTTTTGTAATCGTTCCTCGTTTCAAAAGGAATAAAACAATTAAAAGCCCTTTCGAGACACCTTAAGTAAAAGGTGAAATTTTGAAAAGATAAATCTGCATAATGAACTGCGAGAGGAAGAATTGACGAAAAGGAGACCATCTCAATTGCAATTCAAGGAAATAATAGAACTTGCAAATATTACCAACTTCGACTGTCAATTGCTGAAGTCTTAACGGGTTTGAGCCGTTAGCGCAAAGGCCATTGTCTCGAATTATTTCAAGCCTTGTTTTTTTTTCTGGCTCTCTTTTTGTATCTTCGTAAATTAATTAACAACTGGCATGATTGCTTGCTTTTCAATTCTATCCAATCCCGATTTACCTCGATGCACACAAAACAAAAAACAACAATGCCAAAAATATGCATGTAGGAAAACACGAGTTACTTATAAATAACTGGATGGTAACAGCGGGCTAAAAACTTTAAATATGGAAACGTGGAGATTATGACACCAAAAGAAGAAAGAAATACAAACCTTTTTAGATATCTGTTGTCCTTAATTTTTCAGGTGGATTTTATTCTGATGTTGTTGGTTATGTGGGTACAAGCTGTAAGAAATGTCCAAATGGTTCCTTTGTGGCACATGATCAAGCACCAGGAACTCAAACTTCAGATTGCAAGTCATGTCCTCTAGGTAACAATTATCCGTGCATTACACTATAAATTATACTTGTGGTCATATCCAAGAAACTATGGTTAGACCTACCGTGACACAAGACAGGAGGGTAAATGGAACCCTCCCCTTTAAGCATTGGTGTGCTCTAGGAGTTGAGATTTAAAGAGACCATCTTAAAGCTTTTGAAATTATTTGGTAACTTATCTGGAGATATAACAATTCAAAATTTTCAAAACAATCAAAATTTGTTTTGCTAATCTCAATAACAATAATCTCGAGGCAGTCGTAGGCCTAGGGCAATTCAGTCCTGGATAATCAGGCAAGTACAAACTTACTAAACCTGCCATGGGCCGTGTATTTCAGGCCCAGGGATGAAATGTTTACTGAGTAAAATTTAGCATCTGTTACAAAAGTGATGTATGTCTCATTTTGAACTCTTCCATAGGCACAGAAACTGATTTCTTTGCCGGGCTTCGTGCCTGTCCATGCTTGGAAGGATTTCATCGTCAGCACATGTTTCAGGATTGTCACCAATGTGGGGAAGGACTGGAATGCAAAGATGATTACGCTGCTTTGAAATATGGTTACTGGTGGAGATGGAGAAACGAGTCTTACAAAGATCGCTACATATATTTTATAAAAAACCTTCTGGCATCCTCGCCAGCATTAGGGGAGAACGACGTACAATACCCTTATCCAATACCAACGCCTTACCGGTGCCCAATTGAAGAATCTTGCAAAGGAGAATTGGATTCCCTGTGTGAGACTGGATACAAAGGGCCCCTTTGCAGTGTCTGTGCCTCAGGGTACTATAAGCAATTGCAAACGTGTAAACCTTGTCCATCTAAAACATGGATAGGGGGACAGTTGTTATTTACTGTTGTTTTTGTTTTGGTAATCGTTTTATTTTCGACGTGGACAATCAAAAGAAAGGAAGAGAATGATGAAGGAAAACGCTCTTTAATAGACACACTTCTCTCTAAACTCAAGATTGCGATTGGGTTTTATCAGGTTACGTATGGTTTACTGGAAGCATTCTCGTACATAAAGTGGCCAGATTCCTTGCAGGTCATCGGCAGCTATTCAAAATTAATGCAGCTAAATATACTTCAAATGGCACCAGTTCACTGCCTTTCTTCGGGATTGCAAGTGGACGCCTTTGGAAATCTGTTTTCGATTATGGCAATTAATGCTGCTGTGATTGGCTTTGCAGGCGCCCTGTATGCAGTGCGTAAAGTTAGCATATTAAGAAATCGACTTCTGGAAGACAAGAAAAAATCAAGAAAAGTCTCACAAGCCAAACAGCTCGTTTACAGAAATTTATTTTTCTGTCTGTATGTTACATACCTAAGTACGTGCTCAATGACGGCCACTGTCTTGCCGATTGCTTGTCGGAAACTTTGCCAAGACGAAAAGGACAAGTTGTGTTTTAAGTACCTGAAAGCAGATTACAGCATAGTTTGCCACGATTCCAGGTACAAACATTTTGTTATCGTGGCGTACATTTCCACAGCTTATATAATTGTCGTTCCACTGGCCACTTTCATAGCCATCTGGAGACAACGAAGGCTAATACCGGACATTGCAGACGACAGGACATCTCCAGATCTAAGCACTGGCCCAGAAGTGGTCACAGGGTTACGTTTCCTTTTCGAAAACTACAAAGCTCAATCGTGGTATTGGGAATTAGTTGAGGTGTCTCGTAAAGTCATCGTCACATCTGGTCTAATTCTTGTGGGACAAGAAACTAGGTCCTATGTTGGTTTGGCGTGGGTGATTGCCATGATGCATGGAGTGCTCTTTGCTTGGATCCGTCCCATAAAAGACAGTTTTGAGAACAGACTGATGACGACTTCCCTTGCAGTTACTGTTGTCAACTTAGCTATTGGAGCCGTCAGTAAAATTCCAGCAGAGAACCTTCCCGTTTCCACCGACTCTTACATGAACACAGTCATATTCAACCTCTTGGTTCTTGTGGCAAACACTTTGGTCATCGGACTCCTTATTTGTAAGATTATCCTTTTTTGAGGAAAGAAGCAATTTGAGCTAATACTGCTAAATCAACAAGATAAATGGGTGGATGACTGGACTAACGAACGAACAAATAGATGGTGGATGGATAGATAGATGGATGAACGAAAGAATCAATGAGCGAATGAATGAAAGAATTAACAACCCAACAACAACAACAACAACAAAAAAACAAACAAACAAGCGAGCGAGTTAGTCGTTGGGTGAGAAGGCGAGTGAGAGGTGGCTGCTTGGGTTGGTAGAGGTGTAAATGCGAGAGTGAGTGAATAAATGAAAAAGCGAACAAATGAAAGAATGAATAAATTAATTAAATAACCAAACAATCAATCAATCAATTAATGAACCGCTATGAATTCATAGCTGTTGATACTAACGATAATGATAATAATAACGATGATATTTGAGAGACTTATGAAAAACAACTAAAGCATACTACACTGACGACGCAACCATTAAAAAGCTCAGTTGAAAGCGACGGTAAAGTATAGGAGTGGTCTCTATAACGAAGGACCCGGGCTCTGATAGTTGCCAAGGGACAGTCAGTAGATCTGGTGATAGTGTTCCGGCTTTTAAAAAGCGGTCAATTCTTGTTTGAGATTTGTCTTTTTCAAAATGAGCGATCATAAGTCCTCAACTAGCGTGACACAATGTAACGCAATCAAGCTTCTGTTTGTCATGGACTGGCGGGTGTCTAGTAGTCTATTCAAAGCCTTTTTGAGCAGCTGGGTATGTCGTCAAATTGTTGCCTCTTATTATTATCCTTGTTATCATTTTCTCCGTTTTTTCAGTTCAGTATGCAGTTCACCTGTATGGATACTTCCAAACATGGCGTAAAAATCCACACTGGTCCTTTTCTTGCTGCCTGGCGCTGTTTCTCCCTCTTCTGGACATGCCAGGGGACATTAGTGATTTGGTTGGTACGAACATCTGCAGCAACCAACTGCAAACTGGAGAAAAAGAAATGCCAACCATTCTCGGTGCCGTGAAAGATAGCGAAACCTTTGATATCACCCTGAAAGTTAGTGAACTGGATGGCAGTAATCCAAGAGATGTGCAAAAAGAGAATTTCAATGACTCTCATTACAACAACAAGAAATATCACAAAGGCTCACAAACAGAGCTATTGACGATTTCCTCTATTCCTGATGTAGTGGTGCCAGGCCCAGTGGAGGAAACTCACTTGTAATCATCCGTAAGCAAAATAAATAAAGAGTAACCAAGTATCGAGTAAGAGAGAAAGAAGTCTATAGAATACTTAGAAGGGAAAATCCAGTAATCTACTTTTTTCTTATTTTCCGGCTCTTTCTGACTTTTAAGAGTTACATAAACACAAACTGTGCACTAAGCAGTAGCGGTTGTTTTTTGGTTTGGAGACCGGATTTAAACAGCCTTGCACTGTGCTTATAATAAGCCTCTGAAATTTGATGTTGCCATGATATTGGTGTAATAAATGTAATAACGAAACTAACTATTTTAGCCGTACCGATCCTTGCCGATCCTTGTGCTTGTGTCCTTGTCTTTTTGCCTTTGTTGTTTGTTGTTGTCCGGTTTTGTCTCGGCCAACACAGTCTTCGTAAACTTCGCAAAAATCGCTGTGCCACATCTAGTTGGATTTGCTCAGTCTTACCTTTTGTTTGCTCCGTACGTAGTTTACGGGCCATTCCCAATTGTGATAAACAAAGAAAAGCTTTCTCGAGAGCGGAATCGAAACTTGCGCTCGAGGTCGCCACTTTTCTTTTCACTGAATTTTTTCCCACACACAAACGAAAGGAATCTATCCATTGACAGTTGATTGGCAGGCATCATTCTTTAAGCGCCATACCGCACCAGTCAGAGGCTCTGCTTGCCCACGAACAGAGTATCCCAAACAAACAATGACTGCGGGCAGGAGCATTTTTCTTTTCCTCTTCCCTCCCCCCCCCCTCCTTCCTTTTTCTTTCATCCTAATTCCCACCCCCTTGGTCACACTTTCTTGGTCACAGTTATAAAGCGTCTTTTCTTCACTATTTTCTTAACGTTAACATTTTTTGTCGATAGAATATATCTATCGCGACCTTATTAGGAGAGTGTTTTCAAGAAAGCATGCATATAGCTCGCGCTTTTCAGGAGTAAAACATTACCCTGATTTTTTTTTCCAAAAAAGGGTTCCATTTTTTGTAACAAGCACTTGCGAAATGCAAACAAAAACCCTGACATCTGGTGCGAAATATTAAGGAGCTTAAGCTCGAAAGAGATTTCGTTCAAATTGAAAGTCATAACTCAGATACTTTGAAATCATAGTTTTTTAGGTATGCGTGAACTTTCAATCTTCTTGTTGTTAATATTTCGACAATATTATTGCGTTAAGGGGTTCACGGGATTGGTTCTCGATATGTTATTAAATTATTCATATGCCATATATTGATGCTTGGGACAACAAGTATATGGCAATTTCGAAGACTGTGCACGTCCTTGCCATTTACTGCGAAATAAGAGGATGTACCTATAATATAGCTATCTGATCATTTTTAAAATAAACATTTGCAGTACAAAATTTACGCTTCGTTTGGGACTTCTAAAACACAGTATCATTTGCTGTTTCTTGACATTTGATTTGTAAAGCTAAATAAGATAGGATTGGTGAAATATTATATTAACATTAATCTTCAGATTATTCTCAACTGTAGTTCAAATTCCATGAACCTTTCCTACACTGTCGTATCCCTTGGATCAATAACGCATTTAAGCTTCCAGATTCAACTCAACATGTTTTATTCGGCCGACAACATGGCCGCCGCTTCCGAAGTACATGGTAGGTTTTTATCCCAACATGCTTTGCGGCCCGATACATTACATCTCCCCTTTTCTCTGATAAATGCTTCTTTATATAAACAAGTATTTCTAACTGCAGAAACAATAAAGTCAGGGGGCGTTCCCCAATGAAACATGCAACAAACAAAACTTAACTGTTCAAGCTGTGTTTTAGTTTAAGTGAAATCAGTGTTCTCTTGAGAAAGTTACTGTAATAAGCAACATTGTCTCTTAAGCTTTCTGTTTAAACAGAATCAATGTTCAGTGTTCATGTTCCCCGGAGAAAATTAACAACATAGTCTCTCAATCTCTCTGGTAATCTGCGTGTCCTCTGGGGCCGCGGGGTACTTAGTGTCTCTGATTTTGCCCCAACGCTCTCCGGTGTATCAAGGTAAACTTCACTGTTCAGCGGCCCCGTAGCTGGCTCCTCTGCGGGTAGTTAGGCAGGTGTTGTCAAGACATCTGATTCTCGCTGGGAAGCGGGGTCCCCCTCCGTGATGTAACGTTTCACATGGCTTGTGTTTCTGGAGTACTGGTTCCCTGCTGGACTTTCAATCACAAGACTGTTTCCGCTCTTACTGATTACTTTGAACGGGTTCGGGTTGAAAGCTGTGCTGAGCTTGTTAGTTTTGTCCTGTTTGACTAGGACTTCATCACCTGCTTCGACATTGGAGTGACTTTGGTCTTACCTTTCTGTTCGGCATCGCGATCGTGTAATTCGTGGTTATAAGCGTGATCAATGCTTAAATCAGGGATCTTTCCTCTAAATTTCCGGTTAAACAATAGCTCAGCAGGACTCCTTCCAGTCGTACCGTGGGGAATGCTTCTATAGGCAGTGAGATACTTCCTTAATTCTGCCCTCCAGCGTTTGTTTTCTGCCTGAGCAATCTGCAGACGCTTCAATAGTGACCGATTCTGCCTCTCCACCTCCCCGTTGGCTTGGGCCCACTTGGCGGTAACTCTGTGATGAATTATGCCTTGCTGTTCAAAATATTCTCTAAATTCACTTGATTTGAACTGTTGGCCATTGTCAGACTTGATGGTAGTGGTAACCCATGTCTAGAGAAGGTGTCTGCCAGGCGGCCAATGACCTTTTCAGCGGTAGTGGATTGCATGACCTCGACCTCGTAGAATCGGCTACAGTAAT
Source organism: Siderastrea siderea (assembly GCA_964030785.1). NCBI lineage: Eukaryota > Metazoa > Cnidaria > Anthozoa > Scleractinia > Rhizangiidae > Siderastrea > Siderastrea siderea. The sequence goes on along the minus strand of OZ034979.1, from coordinate 22,398,798 downwards.
CGACAATCACCAACAATGAATGTCCGGATGGTAGTGGTCCCATCAGGTCAACTGCTAAGTCTTTCCAGGGCCCATCTGGTAGTGTCGTGGACCGGATTGGCTCGGGAGGGTCTGGATGTGCCACTAACTGACACCCATGGCATGTTCGGCAGTGTCTGTCAGCTGCCCTGTCCATTCCTGGCCACCACACTTTGGTCCTGAGATTCTGTTTTGTGCCAACCACTCCCAAGTGGCCTTCATGAGCGAGGGCTGGGGTCCTCGGACGAAGCTTTTGGGGAATAACAATGCGTGTACCTCGAAGCACAAGCTGGCCACTGACACACAACTCCCCAGCCACCGCCATGTATTGTTTACACTTCTCGAACTGCCCTGTTGCAATGGCCCTTCTTACTTCTATCAGTTCTTCATCAACAGCTGATGCTTCCTCTATCTCGCAGGTTGTGAGTGCTGTCGGAGTCGCATTCACGGCAACAAATCTAACATATTTTTCTGCACACTGCTGGTGGTTGTCAGGTTTGACCTCCCTGTGCAGCAGCCGTGACAGTGGATCGGCAATGTTCCCTAACCGCCTGTGTACCACACTGAAATCATATGGCTGTAATCTGAGAACCCATCGTTCTATCCGTGCACATGGTCTCGACCGTGGACCGTATATCACCTCTAAAGGCTTGTGGTCGGTCTCCACAACAAACTTCATTCCATACAGATAGACATGGAACCTCTCACATGCCCACACCACACCTAACGCTTCTTTTTCTGTTTGGGAATATTTCTGCTCACATACAGTCAGACTACGACTTGCATAACATACTGGTGTCCACGCGCCGCCCTGTTCCTGTACGAGCACCGCTCCTAGACCAACCGGGCTGGCATCTGTAATGACCTTGGTGGGTGCGGTTTTATCAAAATATGCCAGCGTGCATGCCTCTGCCATCTTCTGTTTGAGTGATTCGAAGGACTTCCTCTGGTCTGGCCCAAATTCGAACGGCGTCTCTTTCCTGGTCAATCTTCGCAGTGGTTCAGACAACGTGGCAAAGTGAGGTATGAACCTGCTACTGTAGTTGGCCAAACCCAGGAAACTACGTACATCCGTGGCATTCTCTGGTTCCTTCGCTTCTAATACTGCTTTGACGCGATCTTCTGTAGGACCAATCCCTTTCTCCGAAAGCAACATGCCCATAAACACCAACCTGTCCATGTTGAACAAACATTTCTCAGCATTCAAAGTGAGACCGCACTCTTGCAGGCGCTGGATTGTTTGGTAGAGCCGCTTGTCATGTGTTTCCGTGTCAGGACCATGCACCACAATATCATCCGAGATGTTTTCTGCACCTTCGATACCTGCAAGGACTGAAGCGATTTCATGTTGATATTGTTCACTGGCAGAACATACGTCAAAGAGTAAACGTTTGTAGCGAAACAACCCATCGGGTGTGGCAAATGTTGTAATTTCCCTGGATTCTGGGCTCAACTCTAACTGATGATATCCCCATTTGAGGTCCAATTTACTGAAGACCTTAGAACCATTCATGGTGTGTAACACATCGTCAACTGTGGGTATTGGATATCGCCTTCGCATTATTGCCTGATTTGCCTGTCTCATGTCAATGCAGAGGCGGATCTCCCCGTTGTTCTTTGGAACAATTACCACAGGGTTGACCCAAGGGGCAGGTCCCTCCACTGGTTCAATTATTCCCAATTCCAAGAGTTCTTTGGTTTTGTCTTGGACCTTTTCCCTGAGATTGAAAGGTATTCTTCTGTATGGCTGCGCCACAGGTTTCACAGTGGGATCTATATCCAGGGATATCTGCTTGTTTTTTAGCTTTCCGACACCCTCAAGCACTTCTGGGTATAGCAGTTTCAAGTCATGGGCCTTGGTGGTTACCACAGCAATGTTAATACCAACTTTTAGCACCCCCCAATTCTGTTGCTGTTACTTTTCCAAGTAGTGACATCCCTCTACCCTTAATTACCAAGAACTCTGCTCTGGTGGATCTATCACAAACGGCCACCGTACACTTAAAACTTTCTTTCACTGGCAATGACTGATTTGATGCATATGGGTATAACTTTTTGTCTGGCGAAGCAGCCTGTGATTCACATTTCACCCCCTTCGTCTTCAGCTGTTCCCACGTCCCTTCGTCAACAGTATTGCTGTTAGCCCCAGAATCGATTAGCATCTTAATGTCCACCCCTCCTACTTGCACGGTGATCATTTCTTATTGTTCACCTTCATTGATACTGAATGCATAGTCATGTTGGGGGTCACTGGGTCCCTTTCCAACCTGGTGAGCATATGATTTTGTCTTGCAGACTTTCTCAAAATGATCCCTCCCACCACACTTTCTGCAAGTCTTGCCTTTTGCTGGGCACTGGGGATCACGACCAAAATGTCCCTTTGAACCGCATCTATAACAAGTTTGATCTTTCGTTTGGGATCTCCCGTGTGTGCTAGTGCTCGGATTGGTATCCCTCTCATTGACTCTGTTAATACTTTCTGGTTCTTCCCCTTTTGCAGAAAGTGCAGCCAGTTGTGTTTCAATTTTTTAGCATTGTTCAGGTGCGTTTTAAGTTTAGGCCTTGCCCTTCTTCAAGCAATTTGCGTTTTATGTAGGTTGAAGCACATTTATTCAAAACTGCATCTCGAATCTGGTTATCGGCATCGGTGCCAAAATCACAATCTTTAGCTGCTTTCTTTAAGCGTGTAGCAAATTGTTGAACGGTCTCACATGGTTTCTGTGTGATCTGATGAAAGGTCTGGCGGGCAAACGCCGAGTTTACTTGTGGTACGAAATAGGCATTTAGAACGTCGACTGCACGGGCGTAATCTGTAGCGTTCCCGGTGTCGGTTAAGGTGGTAAATATTTCCTGTACGTCAGGCCCAGCCAAGTGGAGTAACATTGCTCTTCGCCTCTGCTTCATTGCTGCCGTAGTTGTTTCGTTTATAATAAGCCCTTTCCCGTCGGCGTACAACTCGAATGAATTCAACCATCTTGTCCATCGTGGGCCAATCGTCGCTGGGTCAGAAAAACAATCAAATTTTGGTAACACGTTCCTTTCCATCGCCAGATTGCTCTAATGTGCGATGATGCAACTATCCTCGTCGCCAGCGTCGTATCCCTTGGATCAATAACGCATTTAAGCTTCCAGATTCAACTCAACATGTTTTATTCGGCCGACAACATGGCCGCCGCTTCCGAAGCACATGGTAGGTTTTTATCCCAACATGCTTTGCGGCCCGGTACATTACATACACAATAGGCTGCTTCTATCTGGAACTCGTAAGGAGTGCAAAATTTCGCCACTACTGCACTACTGCGCCACGTTGCAAAGGGGAAGCGGGTTTGTTCGAGGTAGTAGGTTTATCAAGCTAGATAGCTGAGGTTTGTTAATTATTACAAACCCTTTTTAGGGAAAAATACATTTCCCCAGATAATCAAATTTAAAATGGAATTTTTAATTCAGTGCAGTATTTATTGATAAAAAGGTTCAGAATACATTGACAATCATTGTGTTCCAAAGTAAGCAAGCTGTCAGGTGTTTTAAACAGAAAACTCACACACATACACCAAGAAGATTACATGGCAATTCCAAAACTTTGAAGGGAAATTGGAAGATAGATTTTATACCCTAAATCCCGATTGGATACAAGTTAAACCGATCTTAAGGGAAAAAATCTCTGCAACAGGTTTTATTTTTTATTCTATTTATTATTTTTTTGGCAATTGAATTTATTTCTTTAATCATTAACTGTTATTTGCAGTCATGGTGATTTCAATTTCTCGGTCAAACCGTTGTTTACAAAACAAAAACGAGCTGTACAAACTTGATTAAAAATGAAAATGCCTATCTTAACTACGCTCGTTTTTAAACTGATAAACCATTGTAAAGTTTAATTTTGTCAAAACACCGTGTAGATCTCAGCGAGATACTTTTATTATTAAATATAATTGTTTCGCAATGCTGATCTTAGAAGCAAAAATTTCTGCTTTGGTTGTAGACACCTGCTTTCCAAGAGTTTTTTCTTTGTTGATTGTGACGAACTATGTTGCTTAACGTTTCGTCTTCGTCGTCAAACAGCTACGGCCTTTACTTTAACTATTGTTTTTTTCTTCGAGACCAGGAGACAAACACTTCCGTACACGGCCTTTCTGCTTTGTTTTTAGGCGTCGTCAACGCCTTATTTTCCTTTTTTGCAGTGGCGACCAACACTCTAATTTTGGCGATAATATGGAGGAACTCTTCCTTTAGAACTCCTTCCTACATTCTTTTAGCCGGATTGGCGGCTACTGACTTTGCTACAGGTTTGATTACTCAACCACTGTATGCCGCTTATTTCTTAGTGAAATTCAACGACGATTTATTTCCGTGCATTGCGACCACAGCTTTTCACACCTCTGATCGTTATTTTACCGCCCTAACCATGGAAACAATAACGGTTATGGCTGTAGAAAGATGGCTGCATGTGTGTCGCCAATCTCTAATAACTGTCCAACGTACCTTTATAATTTATGGAGGGTTACTTATTCTTCCAGCAGCATTAACAGGAGGTCGCATGTGGCTAATATCGTTTAAAATCTTTCGAGACTTTTGGGAACCTGTTTTGCGCGGAATTTTTGGTGCACTCTGTCTTTCAACGATGTTGCTTTCTTATTTCAAAGTTTATAAATCGATTCGTAACCATCAACAGCAAATTCAAGCAAGCCAATCGTGTCAAAGCACCGCTCAGCCGACTTTCAATTTAGCAAAGTACAAGAAATCTGTTTACACAATTGTCTTTATTCTGGCGATTTTCATGCTATGTTACGTGCCAAATATCATTTGCATGTCCGTTATATTTGTGTTAAGGACGTTCAACGAGCCTTTTGCGTTGGTATTGCATGTTTCATACACGCTATATTACGTGTCGTCAACGCTCAATCCTCTTCTTTACTGCTGTAGAATCAAAGATATTTGACAGGAAGTAAGACAGCTGATTAAGAAGTTCATTTGCAAAGGACGACCCATCCTCGGAGACCCAGGGGCAGCTAGTCGGGACGACGGGATTTTCATGGGCGAAAGTTTACAACAAGAGCGGGAGAGCCCCTGGGCACTTACTCTTAGCGATCCAGTTCCAGAAGCGTTTGAATTCTCTCCTTCTGATTGGCCAGAAAAATATTTTTCTGGCCAATCAGCGAAGAGGAACAGCCGGGCGACTCTCATGTCTTCTTACACGAGGTTGTTTTCCTCATCAATCGCCGTAGTAGTGTGGTCCGTTCAACGGGAACATTTTTGAGGAGAGCTTCAGAAAAAAAAATAAATGAATACTAAATAAATAAACGAAGTCGAAGAAATTGCAAACTATAACGTGGCCGGAAGAAAACAAACACTCACCGGGATTTTTCACGAAGGACTTATCGAAGGCATCGTAAATTTTTAGAGCTAACGACTTCCCCTTTCTCAAGTGTTGCATGAGGTTAATAGCTACTCGAGTAAACGATGTTACTAATTATTTCTCCTTGTTCGTTGAACTACGTCTGAAACTTTCCACGGGAATCTCCGATGCACGGGCCACGCAACTATGTCGATCGAGCGTGGGAACCACAGTTAACCAAAGCGTAATATGAGTGTTTGTATGGAGCTGAAATTCGATCAAAAATAATCGGCGGTTTTCCGCTGAAAATGCATTAAAATGGAAATACAGTTTGAAAAACATTACCTGCTTTGTGTTTGCTGTGTTTTTATTGCTTTTCCGAGCTTCTGGAGGCCGATCTGGGCGATTTTCTGCTTAACGGTTGATGCGACGTCATGTCACGTACTAGAGAGAACTAGTTCTCTCTAGTACGTGACATGACACGCTCGATCAACATAGTTGCGTGGCCCGTGCATCAGAGATGGAAAGTTTCAGACGAAGATCAACGAAGAAGGAGAAATAATTAGTTACACTGGAGAAAGGGGAAGTCGCTGGCTCTAAAAATTTGCGATACTTTCGATAAGTCCGCCGTGAAAAATTCCCTGTGAGTGTTTGTTTTCTTGCAGCCACGTTATAGTTTGCGATTTCCTCGACTTCATTTATTTATTTATTTATTTATTTTTCTGAAGCTCTCCTCAAAAATGTTCCCGTTGAACGGGCCACGCTACTACGGCGATTGATGAGGAAAACAACCTCGTTTAAGAAGACATGAGAGTCGCCCGGCTGTTCCTCTTCGCTGATTGGCCAGAAAAATATTTTTCTGGCCGATCAGAAGGAGAGAATTCAAACGCTTCTGGAACTGGATCTGGGTAAGAGTAAGCGCCCAGGGGCTCTCCCGCTCTTGTTGTAAACTTTCGCCCATGAAAATCCCGTCGTCCCGACTAGCTGCCCCTAGGTCTCCGAGGATGAGGATGACCAAGGACAAGTTGGATTCAACTTGCAGGTCCAAGGCTACACAAAACATTTAACCAGGCACTTTAAACTATTAGAACTCTCAAAATTGGTGGTTTGAAACCAAACAGTATCACGACTGAAGGTGAACCTTAACAGACTTACAACTGGGGTTTATTGAGAAGAAATATAAAACCGAAGAACTCGAAAAAAAATTCTAAATGGAGCAAGGACCAAAGCCCACATCAAAACTCCACCTACTTATGACCATATATCCGAGTTTCGAAACCGGCCGAATTGTGGAAGGCAAGTGCTTTCACCACTGCGCCATCCTGACCTTTGTGATTCGCTATTTTATGTGTAACAGCTATTTTTGATGAGCAGCGTGCTGGTTGTATAATAATATTGTCACTGATCCTTCATTTCACAGTAGCCGGCTAATTGTAACAAAGTAGTCCTCATTGCGACCTCAACCGTATGCCAGATTAACGAGGAATTACAATGTGGGAAATCTAGAAGAAAAAAAAATTTGTTTCTCCTTCCTGACTATGTTAATGATCTATTAAATCATGTGGTATTAGTTGCCACTTGTCGCACACCAAAAAGTCACGGATTACGAATTGACATGCATTATGTAATTGTCCTCAAAGGTAACCATCAATTAAATAGGAAAATGAAGCAACAAAATATTAAGAGTCATTTTCTGAGAATATTGAGAATCGAAAGACACTCACAAAAAATCGATTTTTTTTTATTTTGCCAAAGCATCCCGTTAGGTAAGCTAATTCAAGAAAAAATAATCCAAAGTTCCAACGAGTTATTTAACGGACGAAAATTTATAAAAAGGTCGAAAAATGCATAAAATGGCGGTTTTAGAACAAAATGCAATAACATTACCTGCTCGGGCTAACAACAACTTGAATTCGCTGTCAGCCGCTTTATCTGCACTTAGTCCGTGCAATTGAAGACGCCGCGAGATGTGTCTTGTGCATTCTTTTAGGGAAGCAACTTCAACGTGGCCTGGGTAACAACTGCTTAATCCACAGACAGTAACCCTCTCCAGAAGAGTGGAAAAACTACACGGCGCCATATATCAGTACTTACACACTGTGAATGTAACTTACTGCAATATTTATTTTATTTCATGAGCTGTAATTAAATTAGTAGTAAAATTACAACAGCACGTACATTGCGAAATTACCGCGCTTAATAGAGAGAGTCGTGACCGTAAAAACTCCTTTGTGGAGCTTGCGCTAACATGTAATCCAACAAAGTACTAGCTATCTGTTGCAAGTTTTTTTTTCTTTTTAACTTTCCACCAAGTTTTCATCTCAAATCACATAACAAAAATCGAATACGTGACTCTCTCTGTTAGTGTGGTGTGACACAGTGCGGGTCAGTGCAGAGGTCACCTGTCTTTCCGCGAATTCCTCTAGGCGATGAGTTTAAAATATCTTCGCTCAAACGGGAAACTGAAAATTCGTTTGTTTACAGTTTGGAATGTTTTTCTGTTGTATTGTTGCGTTTTCGGTTGGCAAGGTAGGCGGCATAGAACGTCGTTTCTCTGTGTTTTCGATGTTACCTTGGTTAAGTTGAATGAGCGAATTCCTGTCTTGTTGAAATACCGTTAAAAATCTGCTTTGTTTTAACATAATGACTCAGCAAGACTCAAGAAAGCAGAACTTTCTTTCAAAGATCAGGAAAAACATTGTGCGTGCATGTGTAACTAATGGTGAGCCTATCTTAAACGACCTTTGTAATTGTTAGCAGTATTCCAGGAATTAAATCTGTAATTTGCATATAATTCCACCCGCTCAGATCACTAAACAGTAAAAATTTACTGACGGGGAAGTATTTGATTCCCAAAGCTGTAACTTTCCTGGTGAAAAGTACAATGACAGAGCTTTCTTTCTGAAAAGTCTAAATCATTGAACGATACATACCAGATGCCGTTTTAAGCGGCCGAAGTTGGCCTTTACCTTGTGATAAACAAGGTTAAGAGCGGCTCGATCAAAACGCCGCTTGAAAATGTTCGAAACCAAACATTGGCAAATTTATAACACAGTTTTAAAGTAGAAAGGTTAATAATGTTCGTGGTTTGTTTCGTTTTAAAGGAATCTTTTTTACGCTCTCACCTCTTCCTAAAGTTGAGTGAGAATTTGAGCCGTTTAGAGACCCTAAAACCGCTATTTTGTGCATTTTTCGAACTTTTTAAATTTTCGTCCGTTAAATAACTCGTTGGAACTGTGGATTATTTTTTCTTGAATTAGCTTACCCAAAGGGATGTTTTGGCAAAATAAAAAATGATTCGATTTTTTGTGAGTGTCTTTCGATTCTCGATATTCTCAGAAAATGGCTCTTAATTTTGTCCATCTGGAGCAAAGACGCAACCTGGGAAAATATTTGCGTTGGTACAGGAAAAATGGCGGGAAATTCGCGACCCCAGAAACGATCACTTTTACGTGACTCTTTTGTGATGTCTCAATCAATGATTCCCCGTCATGAATTGCCATGAAGGGGTTTTGACTGTTTAATATATAACTGCTCCTGGCTAAATGTTTAGTTACTCGCAAATATCTACAAATTTTGGAAATTCAATGGATCAACGCCTACATACATCCGTAATATACGGATTCAGCCTTGTTTCCCGAAGAGACTGGAACCAAAACAATATTAAGAATATTTAGTGAAAATGTCTTTGAAAGATTCACAGAGGCTCATGAGTAATGTTCTTTCATTTTTTGTTTTTTGTTTTTGTTTTTTTTTTGCTGGATTTTAACATTAAATGCCGTCGCAAACAAGCTGGAACCTCGCTTAAATGTGTATGTTAAATCGTGAAACACGATGGAGGAAATTTGTTATGTACTTGATTGGCTTTCAAGTGAAATCACGAGTGTTAGAAAACATGTAGTTCGATTTCCCACCGAACAGTGCCCGAACGATGTTTCAAGCAAACAGCGCTGAAGTATGTCGGCATTTCAATAAAATTATCACCTTACCGTCAGTTCTGTTGTCGTGTCTTTGATTTCCACATCTTTTCCTGCAAATATCCCTGTTTTCCTCCCATTGTTGAGTGGTTTGGTACATCAGCTGAACCGCCCGCCATTTTGAAAAACTGCTGAGTCCCAGTTCTACGCCGCTTTCTTGAAATACCCCTAGGTGGATGGGTGGGTGAGAAACGCTTGGGCTTTGCAACTGGCCGAAAAGACAATCGATATTGTTTTTCAAATTGGTCATCAGCTGGTACGAGTAATAAGCACTTGCCAGTCCCCTAAAACAATCTAATTTGAATTGCAAATTTTAATCCGTTGCATGACGACTTTCCATTAGTGGAAGTCCGTCCCGCACGAGCTTGTTACCATGATCTGGAAAGGACGACCTAACCACTGGGCTAAGGGGTTTCTTGGGTGAGCAGCGTAGAACTGGGACTGAGTGGGTTTTCAAACTGGCGTGAGATTCAGCTTATCTATCAAACTACCTAAGGATCGGAGGGATATTATATTTGTAGAAGAAGATATGGAGATCAAAGACGCACATAACAGAACTGACGGTAAGGTGAAAATTTCAAAGTAAAATGCACGTGTTTTGAAATACCGGAATCAGCTGGACTGACTTCGGCTATATGAAAAATGCATTTCGATTAAGTAAAATACAATTTCTATTAAATAAAGTTAAATTTCTCACAATGAAGCGGTCCATTGCCTTTTCTTGCCGATCCCCACCCCCCACATATTTCGTTGCAAAAGCTTCTCAAACACTCCATTCGATTCATAAATTGCGCCCGGGCTCGTGAAGTCTAGGAACCACGCGCTTTCTCCGAATCCAAGGTGCAGGAGCTAAGCGCGTGGAGTTTGGGAATTTCATTAGGCAGGGTAGAATTGGGAGTGAGTTGTTGTTTTTTTTTTAATGGCGGCGATTAGACATGTGAAACACAAATGAAACGGAAGGAAACAGAGCTATATGCAGAAAAATGATGTGGAACTCAAAGACACAGACGGCAGCTGTCATTTTTTTTTATATCGAAGTGTCGACTTATTCCAGCGCTTTGTTTTGCTTAAAACAACTTTCTTTCGAACTCCATGTTACCCAGAGCTAATGGAAAGACTTGTAAGGGCAAAGAACAGTCTGATTAGACTGCAATGTTAACCACTTAGGTGAAACCAGAAACTCACAAGGGGTTGAAACGTGCAACTCGCGTTTTATGCTCGTGAATATTCATTTTTCAAACTACCATATTTGGAAACCCCTCGCTCCAGTCTACGCACGAGTTGTGAGCTGAAGATGGCAACATACTTGGCAAAAGCGCTCGGTAAATTATAAAGTTTAAATTTCACAACGCTGGGTTTGGCCCAAACCCAGCGTTGTAAAGCTTAACTGAACGATTATGAGCTTACTGAAAGTATTTTTTTGGCAGGATGCTGCAGTTCATTTCGCCTCCGTTGAAAATTGAACTTATAAGCGATACAAATGCGCAGTTGATTCAAAACTCAATCACTTGTTATCATAAAAATCAAGAAAGGAAAAAAGGGAAAATCGATCACATGACTGAAAGAAAAAGGCGCCAAAACCGTGTTGGAGCGTTTCTTTGCAAAGCTGAATGGATTAATGAAACTGCTCCGAAGTGAACATCCGAGAATAGTTTTTTGAAAAAGTCTTCCAAATATTGGCTCTAAAATGTGGTACAGGTTTGACGTTTCCCGAAAAATTGTTGTATTTATCGTCCAAAGTGGATTAAAGCTACAGTATGATTTCAGCATTGAAGATGGAGAGTGGAAACGAACACAAATTGTAGTGGTTAAAGGTTCAGAGGCCGCGGACGGAATGTGTCAAAACAACAATTAATCAAACATTCAACTCATTCTGGATTACAATCTCTTTATTTGAACAATCGCCATTTGGAACTGCTTGAACTCAGAGCTACATCAACTGCAGTGTTATTTTGTGTAGTAAGCTTATAAAGCCGAAAAAATGTCGTCCTTTCTTATTCAATTAATTATTTAGCTTGATTGACATTTCTTGATAGACAATGCCAAGGTGAAAGAAATCGTAAACACAACGCTAGACTAGTTTGGTTTGGTTTCGCAGTCGGATCTACTTCTAACCCCAGCGGTTTGCTCGATGTTGCTTCAATTACTAATTTTGTTGCCTGAAAAATTTCCTGCTCGGTCTTCGAAACCAGTATTTCTTTTCGCTTTGTCGTTCCAACGTTTGAAAGCTTTGTCGGCTTGTTTTTCCCCTGTTTGTCAGCCATTCTTTGAGCAAGCGGGCGAACTTGGTGTGAAATTACGTCACGTCGTTCACGAAATTGATTGGTCAGTTCTCTTTCTCCTCATGTTCCAAATATGGTACTTGCGAAAATGAATAATTACGAGCATCAGTCAAACCTACATATGGGAGTTACACGTTTCAAGTCCTTATGAGTTTCATGTGAAACTCAGCTTGTCCACTTACCCATTGTCCGCAACGGAGTCAACCCCCAAAGTGGGTATCGAATTAGACGGAAACGCATACCTGGAAGTTTTGATGTAAATTATTATTTTCTGCGTTCACTCAGTTCTATCATTCGAGCCTGCATGTGTTTTGGGCAAGTGGTCGGCTATCACTACGTAATAGGCCGCCCCAAGACATAAAATAAATAAATAAATAAATAAATAAAGTTTATATTCTTGTTTATATTGTAAGTTTATATTGTTCTGATGACAGAAAGATGGAATAATATTTATATTTATGGCCTCTTATTTAATGATTAACACGAATATCTGGCTACTGTTAATTGCGCTCAGAGGAACAGCACGGGCTCGACACGGTCAAATCAACTGGATAATATAAACATGAATAGACTGTACGATAAATACATAAACACCATATAAGACAAGGCATGACCGTAATAATCGAACTTCTGAAAATTCCATTTTTTATATATATTTTTTACTGAAATCACGTTGTCTACATGAATAACGTTTAGCATTTCATAGTTTCACTGCACAAATATTTAAGAAATAAGCTAATTAAAGATTTTTCGACCTCACCGGTTCAATGGTAGTGCAATCAGCTAATAATTAACTGTAATTTGTTTTCTAATGTTGACACAGTATGAAACGTTATTTTTATCAAAAACTCATTGGTATATACTTGATATAATAGAAATCAATGAACTTGCATGTAGGAGAAATGCAGTTATAAAATGAAATGAACTATTTGTCAAAGTTTATGCAATTTCAATTCGGGAGTCTTGCAACCTTTCTATTTTTTAATAAGCAATTTCAATTTCAAAAATCAGATTTCCCTTACAGTGACGACAGTTTAATGTTCGTTCGCCATTTTTTATACCTGCCAAAGGAAGGTGGAATATAAAAATACAGGCCTTCTATTGTGAAACGTTTGTATAACGTACAATTATGCTTGTTCAGTAGACTAATTAGCAGTTTCACAAATTTCACTTATAATCACGACAATTTATTGCCCATCTCATGTTATAACTGCCACAAGAGGGTGCAATATAAACAAAGTGATCATAGCCGATTACTAAATATCATGTGGTTATGTTTGTTCCGTCAAACCCTATTCGAATGATCTTTATTTACATCATTTGCTTTGACAAAATAACCAATGATGATATCATATCAAAACCTTATTTTCTATTCCATCTAAAACCTATGTACTCAAGTTAATTAAAAAATCAAAATATTTTCCGGTATTGATTTTATTTTCCTTTGGATGTGAAAAGCAAGAAAATTGACTGCAAAATCACAATACCTTTAGCAACTCTTCAGCATCGGACATCCATTTATGTCATTTTATTAACCTTTCTCTTGATAAGATTGCCGAGCGCATTTTAAACTTCAAAATTCACAAGAATATGCTTAATAAATCTTCGCATCCTTCGTTAAATCAAATGCATTTCAACTATTGCTTTTTCTTGAGAAATCAAGAGATTAACGTTGCAGTTGAAGGCTTTCCCGCATTGTTGATAGGAGTCATTAACGCCTTGTTATCGCCTGTAGCAGTGGTAGGAAACGCTCTTGTTCTGGTGGCAATATGGAGAAACGTCTCCTTCAGAACCCCTTCCTACATATTTCTGGCTGGTTTGGCGGTTACAGACTTTGCTACAGGCTTGATTACGCAGCCACTATACGCTTCTGATATTCTGGCGACGTTTTGTGGACGCAAGTTAAGCTGCTTTGCGATTACAACGTTGCACACTACTGGACGATATTTAGCCATAATTACAGTGGAAATAATTACAACTATGTCCATAGAAAGATGGTTGCATATGAGTCGTCGATCTCTATTAACCGTGCGATGCGCAAATGTCATTTGTGGAGTGTTACTTTGTCTTCCTCTTCCTCACATAGTAGCTCGCGTGTGGCTTATATCGATCAAATCTTACAGAACACTTTGGGAGCCTATTCTGGTGGCAATTGTCGGTTTCATTTGTTTCTCAATGACTTCGTTCTCTTATCTCAAGGTTTTTAGACTAATTCGCCGCCATCAACGACAAATTCAGTCAAGTCTCTCAAGTCAAAACATCCTTCAGCCCAACATTGACTTAGCAAAGTATAAAAAATCAGTTTACACTATTCTTTTTGTCTTGGTGATTTTCCTGTTAGGCTACTTGCCGCACGTCATATGCGTTTCTCTCTCTGTTTTGTTGAAGACTTCATCACAATCGTTTGCTATAGTCTTACATTTATCGATTACGCTTTTCTACACATCATCATCTCTAAACCCTCTTCTTTACACTTGGAGAATGCAAGACATACGCGACGAGGTTAAACTGCTTATATTAAAGATCGTTTGCAAGGAATGACATTGCTTGAAAGGAACAAAGGATCAAACTTCAACATTGCTCTAAGGCTTCAAAACTCTAATATGGCCAGTTGAGTGTTAAACGTTTTTAACTGTAAGCCAGTGAAAAGTTGGAGGATAGATCCCGAAGAGGAGGACTCCATGGCAACGACTCCTTGGCAACCTACGCAACCTGTGCACAGAAATAGAAACAAAATACATAGAACAATTAATTTTAAAATACCATGTACCTTTTTTTCTTTCACCACGGAAAAATAATTTCAATTTTTTTTGTTTGTTTGTTTGTTTTTTTGTGTTTCAGATACATTGTACATGCAATGCATAAACATATGAAGTCCTTTGTCATTACAATATAATTACGTTCTTACTAACACCCAAGGGGGGAGTCAGACCAAGCTACCGACCTTGGGTACAAAACCACATGAGTCACCAAATAAAAATGAATATCGCAAAAATAACCGTCACACAGAGGACAAATTTAGCCCTCCATGTTTCTCCTTAAAAGAGATAAGAGTATTTCCATGAGTTTGTTCCATTGTGACTGAGTGACTGGCAACAAATTGCAATATTCCTCAAAATCTCTTTTCCGGTATCTCGTGTTTTTTACACGATATAAGAAGAAAAGTGCAGTCGTGATCTATGAGGGTCCCAGTTGGGTTCTTCATTTTTTTATTATTATTTAAAAGAAGATAATAACACACCATGTTCGCCTTTAAAGCCTGTTGTTACTGACGATTCGAAGGCAAGTACAAACGCAAACACATTTTTATTTGTTTTTCATTTTTTGTTATAATCGGAATATTACTATTGACCTACCATAACGCTGTGAAACTTTCGCGAAACTCTCTTTCATAGTATTCTTCAAAAAAGACGCTTTTTCAACTAAACTAGGAAGTCTTTTGGCGAAAGAGTCTTCAGGCAGTGTTTGTTTCACGATCATTTGCTTTAAGTATTCCTAACATAAACATTTTGTAAAGATACCGTTTGTAAACGTACCCGTTGGTTCAAAAAAGGCAACTAGACTAAATTTATACATTGTTTGTGCGACTTTTTAAGGTGGAGCCGTGTGTATCGACCTAATATTTGAAATAAGCATTTATCATTCCAAACCGGCTCCATCGAGAAGGCTGTTCTGGTCTATCTAAGACAAATCTAATCAGGAGGCATGGTATAGGGATTGACCACGGCGCCTCTATATTACAAGTCCAGCACCATAACAACAAGTCACGCTCGTCAGAAGTAAACTAAGGCAGGTGATACTACAAAATAAATATCACTGAATGCCTACAATCGCGGATCACTTAAGAGTGATACCTTGTTGCACGAACCAATTTTTATAGGATCGTCTATCGAAATTTCGTGATAGATAGGTAGCACTTTTATCGTTGCCAGGTTCTTTCGGCATTGAGCCCGCAGGGCATAAGCGGATAACCCAAAATTGAAATGAAAGTGGCTGATAAATTTATTGTCAAATGACTGATGATCGAAAAATCACAAAAAACAACGCCAGATCTACCCACAATTTTCAAAGTGTCAATAGAATATCTTATTTACCCTGTACATGTTAACTATTTCGAAAGGAGGAAGAGGTAAAAGCTTTATGTCGACGGTGAAAGTGGTACTACGATCAAAAAATCACTTTTATTTTTTCTTCGGATTTCGAAACTTTGTTTACTAAACACTCCCCAAGGGAAATTTTAAGCCTTAATTTCCGCAAGAAGACTGTTTATTTAAACTACAATTTTCCGATTTAATAGTCCACCATTATTACACCAGAAAGGATATAATGACGTCATTCACTCAAGAGCTTTAGAATGCAGCGCCTGTGAAAGTGCCTTATTTAGTATGCAGCACGGGAGTTTTGAGCTTTCAGACTCTCAAACTCGTGTTTCGCATAATTTGCAAGCTGTGTTCTCACACTGCATTCTACAGCTCTTGAGTGAATGACGTCGTTGTATCCTTTCTGGTGTAATAATGGCGGACCATTAAAACGGAAAATTGCAGTTTTAATAAACGGTCTTCTTCTCAAAATAAAGGCTTAAAATTTCGCTTGGCGAGTGTTTAGTAAACATAGTTTCGAAATCCGAAGTATGCGTGAAAGGGTTAAGTCGCTTAACAAACGATCAAAGGTCAAGTTAACTGAGAATAACAAATATGCGTAAGTCACAGGATTTCGTCATACACATTTCAGAAAAAGATCAGATATGAACTCGAGATCAAAGTCTTAAAATACGACACCTAAATTTTAACGGCTCAATTCAGTCACTATTTCAAAATCCTCCAAAGTAAACCCACCACCAAAAATACAAGAAGCTAAATTGGTCGAAAGACTGATATGTATAAGGAGCGTTTCACAAAGACGTGAATTAGGAGTCATACAGGCCTTTCAACCCCATTTATAAACTGCGTATTCCAGGTGGCTTACGTGAAGACCGTACTCTACTTCATGTAAGAGTCAATTGGCGTCTCCATGTCTGTCGGTTTCTTGTGTCAGCGGTTTCCTTCTTTACAATTCAATTTTCAACATGCATCCTGCAGCCTGCAACCTGCAAAAAATACCTGCCTAAATACGAGTACCACCCAAATCTTTAGTCCTTGATCCTTATTAATATACAGCTCTATTGTTTTCAGGGCTAGTGTCTCTTTTTCTCTTGTCTGCTTATTGTACTCTCAGCCAATTCCGTGAGACGTTCTAAAGAGTTGAGTGATGCCCCTCAACATACCATTTCATTTTACTCAACGAAACAGTACCATCTTGAGGGACAAAACCTGCAGGTCAAAGATTTGAACTGTGCAAAGAAACTGTGATCCCTGCCAATCGAGTTTTATCATTGCATTTGTCCAAATATCACATAAGGTATCCCACTCGATTGCTCTTTGACGTAATAACATAATCTTAATAAAACATATATCATTACCGGGGTATGTATGCACTCTTTATACGGAGTCTATCGCTCTTACACTTCGATAGGTCTGAGTTAAGCTATGTCATTATCCTCTTTTATAATGGCTGGAAAAATTGTTTTAATTCTTCCGTAAAGTTGTTTTCACAATCTGCTTGACTTCAACGCGCATCTCTTTTATTCTCCAACAGTAAAGGAGAGGAGAAAGTGTGGAAGACAGAAAAAGAAGTGTCGCCGACAAGTGAATAAATGTTATGGATATGGGCGAGATTAAATCCTAAAAATTGTAAACAAAGCTGCAACGCCGAACAAATGGGGAGAATAGGAGATTAAGAACAATGCCAAAATGTAAAAAATCGTGGGCACCAATCTCCTGTACTTGGCAACATTTATAGCGGTTTGGCCATTGACATTGTCAGTGGTTTAGTGTGCAAGGACTTCCATCTGGTGTCGGCGTATTATTTGAAAAACTTTGAAATAAGCCACGGTAGTGGATACAAAACAGATCACTCCGAACAGAGTGGCCATAATTGCATCAGCAACAAGCATTGGCTTGACGAGTAAAGTCCAGATTCGCATCGCAATATAAGGAGTTGGAAACAAAAGGCACAAACCCAAGATGATATAAACTCGTCGCTCTGTTAAAAAGGAGCGGCGCCTTATATAAAGCCATCTTTCAATGGCCATAAGCGGTATTATTTGCATCACGTTGCACGTCAGTTATGCTGCTAGGATCAATGAAATGCCATTTGCAATGCAGAAAAATCGAGTGTTACCATTTAACTCTGCCAGTCTATACATAACGTACGGTGGTTGGGAAATAACAGCAGTTCCCAAGTCTGTCATCGCTATTACACCGAGACGAAGATATGATGGAGTCCTGAGAGAAGTGTTTCGCCAAGGGCGTTGCCTATTGCTGCAACTGGCGATGTCACGATATTAACCGCACAGCTTAAGTAGCTCAGAAGCTTGTAAATGATACTTTTACTGTCTCTAATGCTATCCGTAGACAGACAGAAACTCATGTATGAAACATCTGAAGAGTTAGACGTGTAACTGCTGTAGAAGTCCATTTTTTTAGGTAAATAACTCCAATCGTCAATGCTTCCACGGTCTGCCGATATCCTTGCGTCGTTATTCGAATTCATCAACAAACTGAGAAACAACAAATTTAGTGCTCAACAAATTTATGGTTAAATGCAGCTGCTCATTTTCAGGACAACTAAATAAATAACATGAACGTTTTTCTATTCAATAGACTCATATTTGATAAAGAAAAACATTTAATCAATTTTTGCAATCAAAAGTACACACGTATTGATGACAACAATGTCATTGTTTGTTTTTCTTTCACGTTTCATGTTTAATGTTTCTATTTACCCTCTGAAACAAAGCACAAAGGTTAATTAGTACAAACGCTTTTAAGAAAGCAGCTTGAATGATATTCCTCCAAATGATCGTTGGAAATAAATGCATTTTTAAATTAAAGCACAGCAGATTTAAGACTGACAAACATTAGCTCTCAAAGTGAGCGTGTTTGAAAAGGAATTGTAAAAGCCACCAAAATGAACGAGTGGCATCACCAAAATAATTACTTGTATTTTGAAACTGAAAATACAACTACACAATTGTACCAAATGAATACGAATTAGCTGCATCGATGTAAGAGGAGAAATTACCCAATTTTACTATTTGTGAGAAAAACAATTGTTGTGGAGCAGCTCATTTTCAGGCCAGGACAACTTTAACATTAAACGTTTTCTATTCAAAAAAAGACAAAGAAAGCAAATTAAATCAAATTTTTGCAATCAAAAGTACCCACGCATTGATGACAACAAGGTTTCCTCCATGCTTCTAATTTCCTGCTATATCAAAGCATCAATTAGCACAAAGATTTTTAGGTAGCGGATTCAATTAAATTTCCCCAAATTAGCAATAGCACTTTTTGTAGCCAAGCACTATTCACAATTCAGCGGTAAACAACTCAGTTTCAATAGAGGTATTTCAATCCTTTTTAATTGCTATTAGCAGTTGAATCGATTTCATCTATCTTTCAATCCATTATGTACTTAAGGTAAATTGTATCCTCGTTATCTGCAGTAATCGATTTCATCTGTTAACTAAAAAACAAGTTGTAAAATTTAAAATGTTGAAAATGTATATCTTAAAAAAGTTTTATCAACGATAAGAGAGATATTACTGTTTAGTATCATTTTTTTTGGAGAATGCTGTTTTAAAAAGCAAAAATTTATGTTGTAGTTGTAGACGTTTGCTTTCCAAGAATTTTTTTTGTTTTTTTTTTTTTTGCTATGCTGATTGGCAGTACTTTAGTGTCGACACGGCCGTGGCCCTTCTTCAACTTTAGCCGTTCTTCTTCCAATCCGGGAAATAAACGCTTCAGTTCATGACCTTTCCGTTTTGTTGATAGGCATTGGCAACGCCTTTTTCACACTTGTTGTAATGGCGGGAAACGTTCTTATCTTGGTGGCAACATAGAGGAACTCTGACATTAGAGCCCCTTTCTACGTTCTTCTATCCGGATTTGGGCGGGTACAGAATTGCAACTACAAAACTTTTATTTCACGTAGGATATACAGGTATAAGTTCAGTACTAACCCGCAAAATAGCTAAGGCTAATCGAGGTGGTTTATTCAGACTTGCCACTGTATGCTGCTTATACCTTGGTGAAATTTAATGACGATGTATAACCGTGCATTGCGAAAACAGCTTTTAACACCTCTGATCGTTATCTTACCGTTTGACCGTGGAAACAATAACAGTTGTTGTTTCTACTTACTGACTGTTTTCATGATGTACCACATTATTTAATATGTTGCCACTTGTCGCGCACAAAACCTACGTGTTACGGAATGGTATCAAACACAGGGCTCAATAGTTAACCTGCCATTAAAGTGGTACTACGACTAAAAATCGATTTTAATTTTTCTTCGTATTTCGAAACTTTGTTTACTAAACACTCCCCAAGCGAAATTTTAAGCCTTAATTTTGAGAAGAAGACTGTTTATTTAAACTGTAATTTTCCGATTTAATGGTCCGCCATTATTACTTATAGTGCTTTACCTTCTGTGAAGGCTTAGCACCATTGGAGAGGTTTTTGGTCGTGTACCCTGTATAAGAAAAAGAAAAGGTTGGACAGATTCGCCAGATCGGCGATCAAACTTGCCTCGAAAACGGCTACAACATTTAGGTGAAAAAAGGTCTGCACTTACATTTTATTTCACCGAGTTCACAAAGTATTTACTTTTATTTTATTTATTTATTTTATTTTAATCAATATTTAAAAAGGAACATCTAATTTAGCATAAACTGCTAGCTTAAATAGAGTCCTGTGTAAATGTAAGTAAACTACAAGTCCTACAGAAGACAATTACAAGAAGACACACTTAGAGCAAAGACACACGGAAGCGTTACACATACCGCTAAGATGGAGTATACCTTGATTCTTCCCTGTATAAGACGATCGAAAAGATTTAACACGCTCGAAAACCGCCATCTTTTTTTCCGTGGCCGGGGAAAGCTGTCCAATTCGACCTTTAAAACTTCGGCCGGCACTGTGAACGAGCGTCAAATGGCAACCCTACCGGGAGATCAGGAGAGGGCATGGTATTTTTCACAAACGTTTGTGTTTTCAAAAATTTCATGCCCTCTCCCGGTGGGGTTGCTATCGGAATGAAAGCTAGAAATTACCGCTTGAATGTCCATGTTTTTAATCAAGAGAACGGTTACCTGTGGCAAAACTACCAGTCGATGAAATATGTGTTGTCTGCGGGGACCAGCTCCTGACGAAGTAGCTCTGCTGCATAGATTTTTATCGCTTTCTACAGTAATATTTTCTTCTATATCCAATCATTGTCAAAACTGTCTTACAGTACATTAAACACGATTCGAGGCCACTTAGACCAAATTCTGAGGTAAATTTTCATGGGTATCGAAGGTTGAGAGCCGTTCCCAATTC
The DNA here is from genome assembly GCA_964030785.1 of Siderastrea siderea. Lineage (NCBI taxonomy): Eukaryota > Metazoa > Cnidaria > Anthozoa > Scleractinia > Rhizangiidae > Siderastrea > Siderastrea siderea. The sequence goes on along the minus strand of OZ034979.1, from coordinate 22,377,767 downwards.
AAACAGGATCAATTCGATCGACCATTTAAATTTCGAGGCAAACAGATAATACGCTTATTGAAAACATACGGTAAAGCAACGCGCAAGACCTATGAATTATGCGAATCTTTATCTCTCTAGTGGCAGATCGAGTATGCTGACTAACATGTAACCCTCGGACGAAAAGAAACTCATACCCCCACCGTGTAATACTGAAAGGTCGGGGTATAATAAAACCGCCCTTGGATTTCATTCCGTTACAATACCGGTTAAAAGCCCTCCCCCCCGGTTATAGCCCCCATCTACCTCTTAACAAAACTCTCCCCTTTCTTGTCCACACAAATTTCTTATAGAAATAAACGAGAGAGGTTGTAGAAAACATCACGAAAATTCATTTTGGTTGGTCATGTCCTTAAGTCGTATGACCTGTCTGATTGATCAAGCAGTAATGTAACAAGGAGAAAATTGGTTTGCAGGGCCCCAAAAAACCGCCAAGGCGAGTGGGCTCCCTGGATAAATATTATTATTATTATTATTATTATTGTTATTATTATTATTATAATTATTATTGGTTGTGATCAGTAATGGGGCTTAGGGTAAAACTATAATTCAGGGATCCTGATTTTCTTTTGAGAAGACGCATAAGCCTATTACATCCCTAGAACTGCAAAGAAAGTTGTTTTTTTTTTTATAAAATTAAGATTCGATTCAAGGAGCAACAAAGGAATAGGAAACGAAATTATTTACAAGTAAAATTGAAAGAAAAACTCACGGTAACTTAAAGTGCCACTGAGACGAAAATTCATAGGTTTATTTCCGCCGAATTCTGTTGCAGAATATCGCGTTTTGTTCATATTTCCCCAGAAAACTGAACAACAAACCTTCCATCCTAATATTTTTTAGCTCCAAAGTCGCGTAAAATGTGTCCGCCATTACTGAAAACGTGTTCCTGGGTGATTGCGCAATTTAATAGCTTGTGACGTCAGAGGCTCACCTCAGTCGCGTTTCCTTGTGTTTTGACTGAAGATGTCTACCGTCGACTGCGAAACCTCCGAAGAGTATTTCTACGATTCGGAACAGTCTTTAACTTCCGAATCCTCTGAGGATTCGTTTCATTCGGCAAATGAAGAATTTTTCTCACCGTTCGATGTAAGAACTGATGTGAGGTTTCAACTAATAATCTTGTAAACCGGTTTGTTGACAATATTATTTGAGTTATTTGGCGGGAGTTCAAAACATAAGCGAAATATGCTTAGACAATGATTGTAGTTCAGGCCCCAGTTGCTCAAAAAGTGGATAACTCTTTTTCAACGGATAAGTCGCTGTCCGGTGGATAAAATTTATCGCTTCATCTCGGTTGTTCAAAGCTTGTATAGCGCTCTCCAGCCAGCTGTTAAGCCGCTATACAGCGATCATAAAGTTGTCCATTCCAAGGTAGATTGTGTAACTTTTAACCACTATAAACTTGTGGCAAAATAGCCATGGCTATTCGAAGAATTGATCTTTTAAGCTGTGGAAATTTAGACAAAACACCTATGAAAACTTTAGACTCTGATGCTCGCGAATTCTCAACCTTGGGTCGATCGATGTTACTGTTGGTGTGGGAGAAAATAAAAGAAGCGATACCTTGTCTGCCGTTGTTTATGTTCATTATATATTATAAAAAAAGCATTGAGATTTTTGGCCATTCTTGGCATAGTCTGGGAATCTTTCTTGAAAAACCGTTATTGTTGTAGTCAGCTGCCAGGCAGCTTATCGTGTCTATCATAGTACAGTGGTCACTCAACACATTGAAACACAAGTGCTTGGCGCTGCTAAATATTTTAAACAGTTTTTAGAGAATTCTTTTTCTGAGCCGAAAGAAGTGAAATAAATCAAAACCTTTTTTTTCAAGAACTGGACGCCTTGTGTGACCGGAATCTAAATAATTGTATTCAAAATTAAAAGCGCACAAGGAAAATTTTCCGCTGCTCAACAACAACATGCGGACCGCCGAGGAAACGAAGCTTTCGCTTGCCTTATTCGCTGCGAAAAATAATAACTTGATATTTAATCATTTTTCTTAGTAGTTCATTAACTAAGATTGCTATGACAGGTAAAAGAAATAACATTGTTAAACCCTTAGGCAAATAGTGGCGTGTGATATTTGACCCATATTTTTTCCCAACTTCAGTTTCCACGCACCGACGATCCGATCTATTAAAGCCTTTATCTCGAACAACAACAACAACATTTTATTTGCATTCCCAATTACAAATGCCATTGCACATAGAAAAGAGAAAGAAAAAATGTTGCAAAATCGATTAATTTACAATTCCTGTGTCTATTGATCCATTTCTTAATGCAAAAGCTTCGTAAATGAAGTAACCTAATTTTTAACAAGTGAAAGCGTCAATGCTATTTAAGAGAAATACAATTTTAAGAATCGAAATCGGAATATTTACTAATAATGTCGTCCATTAAAGATTTTCTAATTGGATCATATCTATTGCAAGATAAGAGGAAGTGTACTTCGTTTTCAACTTCATTTGAGCTGCAGCATTGACAAATTCTCAGATGCTCAGGGATTTTAGGGGTGGAATGTCTTCCATTTTCAATACTTATAGGTTGTAATAATACCTAACCTAAGTTTTGCTACTGCCCGAACAATAATGTCAATCGACTGTTCACCGACAGGGAATAAAGAGAGAAAAGTTTCTCCACATTCAGGATGGTATGTTATAAAATAAATGTCCATGCTTCTAAGCGATTACTGCTCTGAAATTAACACACGCGGAATTAAAAAAACCAAAAGATTAGCAGTACAAACTATATCAGCTTAATCACGGCGGTCAGGATTGCGTTCGCCGAGGATCTTCGCGCTAGCAGACGGCAGAACTGAAAGGGTTTTCCTCGACGATAATAAATTTCAAAATACGTTAAAAGAAAATCAGTTTTGCACAATGGTGGATGCGTTGAAAAAGAAACAAACTATCACTTCAACTGCGTTATAAGATTAGGTAAATTACCTTTCGTCTTGTTCGCGCAGATAATGTTTTTTTTCCGGTTCTTTTTTCCATATAGTTGGAATGGGCAATGGAATGATCGACCTCTGGGATCTTGCGACATGAACAGCCCTCTGGAAAAACCCGTCCGTGAAATGATCAAAATGCCTGTCGGGTTGAAATTCGCACTGTGTGTGAGTGCGAACATTGTCCTTTTTTCCATTGCGGGTCCGTTCGCAGAGCTTATGAAACAAAATGCCAGCTCGGTGGTTGGATTTATTGTTGTAGCATTGTACAACCCAAGTGCTACCTGTCATTACTGCTGCAGCAAGGAAGATTTCAAAGTCGAGCAACAAACACTTGGCAAGAAATCTTTCCTCGAGGACAATTTACTTTCCCGTGGCAAGTAACCATCTGAAGGCACTAGGTTTGAGGTGAGCCTCTGACGTCACTTCCGCTCATTCGCAAGCCAGCTTCCGGAACAAGGGCCAGTAATGGCGGCCGCAAAATCTCGACAAAAACCGTCCGAAAAAAGCGACTTCTAGTCGTCGTAATAAGTTGAAATTTGGCATGGTAACTAAGAACCACAAACTATGTTCAAAAATGTAAAAATATGGAATACCAAAATTCTGGTCCCAGTGGCACTTTAAGGGACTACATTGGTTTCACTTTCAACCAACAACAGAGTTTTTTACACTTTCGATTTATCCTTACAGGATTAAATGTCAGTTTCTTGCGGTGAATTATTTGTTTACCTCCGTATGTAAATAATGAGAATATATGTGAGTTGTTTGCATTGAGGGGTTAGCTACAAGTCAATCATTAATTTCTACACCAAGAGATAAAGACTCATGTATATACAGTTGCCAAGTATCTGTTCTGATTTTGTCAGTGGTTCTCTTTTGGACCGTTTTTGAATGTAGCAAATGCCATGGAAATTGCAATACAAAAAGTGGTCGTTCACAATGGCATTCAGTCGCACTTCTGATGACTCGGATGTGCTAATGACATTGCATGAAAGACGGGCTTCATAAAACAGGCGTTTTCGTGTAAAACTACAAAAATAGGCAGTGTCTAGACGCCCGGCAGCCGGGCACGGATGGTTTAAGGTTAAATGCCCGGCCGTCCGAAATGTTCAAAGAATTCCGGCGGAAAGGCTTATTCGAGGGTTTGAATGGGGTTTAGTGTTTAGTATTATTTGCCCACAAGCTGCCAAGCTGCCCTAACTTTGAGCCTACGCTCAAAGGGGCAGTTTAAAGGGGTAGTAGTCTCTTTTTTCTACCCACGCGCATCAGTATTTTGGGGAAACCTGGAGACCAATAGCGTACCAAGAGCCCGTGCTCATTTGGTCAGAGTCGCGTGCGAACTGGGGTCGTCGAGGTTGGAACTCGAGGTCAAGTCGGTCAAAAGCCAAAAAACAACATGGCGGCAACCGGTATTGTTAAAGTTCTAGTGAGCTTCTATAGAAGCGGAGAGGATTCTGCTTTCGAAAGGCACAGAAACAGACTCACGTTTGACCTTGCAAAGCAATCCAGCGTGGCAGCCGTCAAGAAACATCTCAATGCAAACATCCATGAGCTTTTGCCCCGACATGAAAATGATTAATTAAACAATTTTGCAAGGTAAATTATTATGTCTGTGTAAGCTTTATAAAACACTTATTCAGCTTTCACTGAGTTTCTAAATAGCAATAATTCACAACTCAACAAATTTACAAAGAGTTGACCCTCGAGCCAGATTGGACAGATTGAAGCTTGCAATATATCTGAAAAGAGTTTTCATATTCGAGGGCATAACGGAAACTGGCGCTGAAAAGTTCGTGGTTCATTTACGTCATATACCTGTAAATTTAGCAAGGAAGGAATTACATCTCTCATTTTTGTTGAGCATTTAATGGTAAATATTATCCCATGTTATGATATAAATTAGTGAGTTACAAAAATTTCTCTTACTGAGAAAAATTCTGTCTTTACACTGTAAAAGATATATCTTTCACATGTAAATATATCGATTACGTCACGTTTGCTAACTCCTTTTCCTTGTTTAAGTGATGAATGAACTGTTTGTCCTTGGTATATACTTAGTCGAAACATTTTCGGAATTCTCGGAAATCTTCGGCAGTCTTCGGAAATCTTCAAAAATGATCGGATACGTTCGAATGATCTTCGGGCTGCTTTCCGACAATTTTGGAGCCGATTTTGTTTCTTTCTGGATGAAATTTACTGCTACAGTGAATTTTTTACTGTTAGCGTTAAAATGCCTAAAATTTAACTGTTTTATGTTACGGAGGCCAAAAATTAAGTGCTAAGTGTTATCGAGGTAACCCCATTCAGACCCTCTTATTCAAACGTTCTGAAAGTATTCGATATTTGTTTAGAAATCAGCCAAGCGATTCAGAAGAGTATTTTGGTTTTGTAACTGACACTTGGAATATTTTTTATTTGACTCGAGAGTCAAAAACTCTCACAGAATTTGAACAGACGTTCTCATGCAAACCTCCTGGGAGTATTCGAAGTTTGTTTGGAATAGCTGATCGATTTGGTTTTGTAGTTCACGGATTTTCTGAGTTTGAGAACACTATCAGAAATAATTCAATCATCTTTATATCTGACGTTCTATTAGCAATTACAGCTTACACAAAGAAAGAAAATGTATAAATAGACATACTTATGACGTCATAACATCTATAATGCGAATATATCACGTTTTGCATCTCGATGATTGTTTAATATTGGCACTGCTTGCAATAGCTAAAACTGTACGCCGTCTGTGTTTTAGGCTATTTTCTGTTACGGTCACGTGACCTGCCATATATGGTTCTGACTCGAAAACTTCAAAACCTTTCCCATGGTAAAAAAATGTGGCCAATGGCTAGAAACTTCCCATAGCAACAATATGGTAGTCAAGAGATTCCCCCCGTAAACTAAATTTGTCCCAAATACCGGTATTGAGGTAAATTCCCGATTTATTGTGACGCTTCAAAGCCTTAAGACGTGAATAAATGGAAAACGTATTTGGATGGCGCTACATGTTAGCTTTAATTTATTTCTTGTCTGATCGTTCCGAAACAATTTTTTTACCTCTTGTAAGACCCCCTAGATATAACTCCTCCCCCCTCCGTCCACTCAAAACCCCTTAAGAACTTGTATGAGCCCCGGGCTCCCAAGCAGGATTTTTATTATGTTATTTCCTTAGACAACATCTTTTACTCCACACTGTCTCTGTCGACCCAGGTGTGTGGGTACCAGTCAAACGTTAGGTATCCTAGCAAAATGCTGGGTAGTAACCCTACGATGGACTGGAATCTCTTACACGGGGAAAACTAATGTCTTAGTCGCTTCATGCTACATAAACCAGTTCTAAGTGCCAGCCTTGATGAGCCAACTAACTCGTTAAATCCGTTGGCCTGGATACAAGATTTAAACTATACACAAAGCTAATGCTCGTTTACTTACATCAGTGTAAATTCAAATAATCTGTTAAGGCCCTGAAGTGCTAAGTTAAACCTAATGCCCTAGAGCTGATTTAACCCTTTGCGGGGTTATAACTCAGCGCTGAACAGTGTCCTTAAAAGCGTAACAGCCCACTTTGAAAATAAGCTAGGATGTGGTTGCACCGAAGCAAATTAAGAGGGTTAACATACACCTCAAAACAACACACTTGTGTTAAAACAACCCCATTGTGAGAGAGAAAAATCGATCAAAGATTTCCACTGTACATGTAATCTCCCAGTCAACCAGATTTATCTCAGGAGATTTCTACTCTTCATACTACATAGGCGATGCCAGATAAGTTTTCTTAGGCGCAATCGGTATAAGCTTGCAAATATGTATTTATCACAGAGTATATATCTATACTCCTCATACGATGTTTATCGCTCTTACACTTGTTAGTCAAGCTTTGTCATAACATTTTCCTCTTTCATAACGTCTTGGAAGTTCGCATTAATTCTTCCACAGAGCCGTTTTCACTATTTGCCTGACTTCATCGCGAATCTCTTTTATTCTCCAGCAATAAAGAAGAGGAGAAAGCGTGGAAGACATAAAAAGAAGTGTTACCGACAAATAAATAAATGTTATGGATACGGTTGAGAAATCGTTTATTGTAAACAGCACTGCAACTCCGAACAAATGGGGAGAATAGCAGATTAAGAACAATGCCAAAATGTAAAAAATCGTGAGCACCGATCTCTTGTACTTAGCAACGTTTATGGCGGGTTGTTCATAAACATTTTGAGTTGTTTGATGTGCATGGACTTCCATTTGGTGTCGGCGGATTATTTGGAAAACTTTGAAATAAGCCACGGCAGTGGATACAAAACAGATCACTCCGAACACACTAGCCATTACTGCATCAGCAACTGTCAATGGCTTCACAAGTAATGACCAAATTCGTTCGGCAAAAAACGGCATTGGAACCACGAAACATGCACTCAGGATGATGTAAACACGTCGCACTGTTAAAAAGGAGCGGCGGCTTATATGAAGCCATCTCTCAATGGCCATTAGCGGTATCACTTGCATGACGATGGACGTCAGATATGCTGGTAGGATCGTTGAAATGACACTACCAAAGCAGAACAGTCGAGTGTTACCATATAACTCTGCCAGTCTATAAATAACATACAGTGGTTGGGACATAATAGCGGTCCCAAAGTCTGTCAATGCAATTACACCAAGTAGAAGGTATGAAGGTGTCCTGAGAGAGGTGTTTCGCCAAATTGCTGCCAAGACAAGGGCGTTTCCTATTGCTGCAACTGGCGTCGTCAATATGTTGACAGCGCAGCTCAGGTAGGCTAGAAGCTTGTATATGATGTTGTTGCTTACTTTAATGGTGTCCATTGAAAGACAAAAACTCATATATGAAACATCTGAGGCGTTGGTCACGTAACTGCTGTAGAAGTTCATGTTCGTAAGTAATCAGATTCAACGGTTTGCGGATATCCTTGCTTCGTTACTCGAATTCATCAATAAACTAAGAAAGACAAGGGTTGTAGACAAATTTATAGATGAGACGCAGCTGCTCGTTTTCAGGAGAAATAATAGCATAAACTTGTCTTATTCCGTAAAAGATGAAGAAAAAATAATTAAAATTTTGCAATTGAAAGTACACTCGTATTGATGACTGCAAGGTTATTGTTTCTTTTTCCTTTATGTTCTTAATTAACTGCTGCATCAAAGGGAGTGGAATTCCCCCACTAAGTTCACGGAAACTTTTACTTACAAGGCAACAACAACAAGTTAAGGAAATAAATACAAATAAAATACGATTTTGAAATTGTGAGGTAAACAATACCTACCTGAAAACAAAAGACTAGTGGTGTTGGATTGTCCAATTTAAATAAATAAAAGTTTCCCTTAACGGTTTAACGTTGAATTTTATTAAAATTAAATTTAAAATTTAATACATTTAATAAACAGTTAGATAAAACACTAGGAACTAGTCAGAAAAAAAAACTTTATGTTCAGGGAAAATTCAGAGTCAGGGGAAATTGGTTTAAGATAAATTTACTTTAGATAAGTCAGGGAAAACTCTATTGATATGATTACCTGAAACTTTTCAGGTAACTGTCATCTGGGCCTAAGTTTTGGGTGGAAAGAAAGGCTATAAGTGGAGGCTGGTCAGGGAAATTTAACATTTATCAGAAAAAATCAGGGAATTTCGGCGCTAATCTAGACGGCAACCATGACGTTTCTTGATCAAGAAATACTGTGGCTGCTGTTGAACAAATGTTGATTAGTGTATCGAGTATGTTGAAATACAATGGAATCCCGCCATAGCAAACCCCTAAATAACGTAGACCCGTTATAAAGAAGGACATTCCTTTGCCCAGTAATGGGAAAAAAGAACCCCGATATAATGAACCCCCATTATAACGAAAAAATTCTTATTTTTCTTTTTAATCTCTTTTTAATTTGTTTCATGGCAAAAATGGCCTTGACTTCCAGACTGAAACAAGGGTCCCCCAGAACGTATATTTTCTTGTCAATAAAACGAAATGACAAAAACATAACCTCTCTCAAAAAGCTCTTCACAATTTGGTACTTTTCATACTGCGAACTGATTAAAAACATGTAATAATGGTGACCCGTTTTATCTATATCAATTTTAATGAACCAAACGCAATTTCAAGGCTTTTTTCCTTCCAAATTCACTCTGGATTAAAAAAATACTATTGTACATGAATGTTATCATTTAATGGTAATGCTCAGTTTTTTCGTGTTTAAATAAATAAGATAAAGTCTTTTATCGAAAAATGTTAGTTGTTGTTATATCGTGTATGGGGCTTTAGATACCTCAATAAAAAGAGGTTGACAAAGACAATCAGGTTACTTACATGTAAACAATGTTTGGCAGGAGGTCAAGAGGTGATATTTTGCAAGCAAACACGCGATCGATTTCAAAGAGATTCTTCTCCCAAGTTTCTGTTGGATTACAAGAAAAAAGTTAATTCCAACCACGCGATTCCAAGGCGCGTTTTTTTCCTCTTAATTTTATGCCAAGTTACGACCAAAAAACACAACCATTTTACATTAATGTTATTTTTGAATAATACTTTTCAGTTTTCTCTCATTTAAAAGTTAAAATAAAGTCATCTCGTATGGATTAATTTTAGTCGATGACATATGTGTTTCGGGCTTTGACTACCTAATTAAAAACAGTTGGACAAAGTCAATCTGATTACTTACATGTAAACAACAACAGGAGGTCAGGAAGTGACATTTTGCAAGCAAACACGCGATCGATTCCAAGGCGATTTTTCTCCCAAGTTTATGTTGAATTGCGAGACAGAAAAACATAATTCCAAACAAGTGATTCCAAAGCTTTTCTCCTTTTTTTTTCTTCTTAATTTTATGCTGGTTTACGAGGGAAAATACACAACCATTGCACATGCAATGAATGTCATTAACGAATAATACTATTCAGTTTTCTCGTGTTTTAAGAGTTAAAATTAAGTAGCATGTGGATAAATTTTAAGATTCAGATACCTAATTAAAAGGAAGGGGACAAAGTGAACTTGATTACTTACATGTAAACAACAACAGTAGATTTTTGGACATTTTGCAAACAAACACGCGATTCCATGGCGTTTTTTCCTTCTAAGTTAATGCTGGATTACACAAAAACATAATTACAAACACACGATTTCAAGGCGTTTATTTCTAAGTTTTTGCTGGATTACAAGAAAAATAACCATTGAATGTTGAAAAATAACCATAATTGAAAGTTACTATCCAGTTTTCTCCTGTTCTTAAGAGTTAAAATGCATGAAGTCCCATATTTACCAATGTTAGCCGAAGGCGAATAAAGTCAATTAGATTACTCACATTTTTAAACAACAATGGTAGGACAAGAAATTTTAGTTTCCATTCTTTTTCTCGGTTTTGCCATTTCATTTTCTTAAATTTTAAAAAATGCCGTACTGAAACGGTCAAATTAAACTTCCCCACAAATTTGATTTAATATTTTCCTTCTAGTTCATAAAAAAACTATTAGCAACATTTCACGACAGCGACATCAAGATAACATCTTTCTTAGGGCCTCTTCATATGAGCCCGGTTGACCGGGCTGGCCCGGTTACCGAGATCTCGCCTCACTCCTATTTCCTTTGTAAAAATTGCGATGTGTTCATATGAGACGGCGGGCCAGCCCGGTTACCGAGATATCGGTTTCTACAACCGAGATCTCGGCAACCGGGATGAAAATTTTCCCATATGAACACTCCAGCCCGGTTACCGGGATGAAAATGTTTTTGACAAATTAGCTTCGCTTTCGAAGCTGGGCGGCCAAAATAGCATAATTTTGCCGTGTGTGCATTTCCACTTCAAAAGTATTCGAATTAGCTTTATTTTAGTAAAACTATGATAGTCGCGAACAATACTTGTTTATGTGGCGCCATTTTGGTTTTGTTTCTTGAATTTCATCCCGGTAACCGGGCTGAAATTTCCCATATGAACAGACGACAAAATTCATCCCGGTAACCGAGCCAGCCCGGTTACCGGGATCATATGAAGAGGCCCTTAAGCTAGGAGAGTGGACCTTGCCATTTTCTACATTTTATTTTCATTTTCTTTTCAAAATTCACAAAAGAATTAAATGACGTGTTTTCCCTCTTTTCTTCACTTTTTGAATCTTTCATTTTGCCTCCCCTTTCCATCCCTTCAGAGCCGAACTTTAGACAAATTGTCCCCTTTTCCCATCTATGTAATGCTTGTGTTGTATGTTATTTTGAGGACTGGTGGAGTTACTAATGTTAACTCGGCCATGTGTCATAGAAGGTGTTTTCATTCTTGTACGAGATAGAAACTTCAAACTGCGTTGACATAAACCGTTTTAGTAGAAATTTAAGTTTTATTCTAAAAGGAAATGGTTAAAACTTGAAAGAAGGAGAAACGAACGGTTATGCCACGTTTAAATGACACCCGTATGAATTTTCGTACCGGAACGGAAATTTCCGTTCCATCCGATGCAGCGGCCTGGATCCACACTCACCGGTCCGGTAAAGACTGGTACCAAAATAACATTTTAGACCGTAACATAAAGCCACAAGAGGGAGCCAATAAGAAGTCGTACCGGTGTGAAAGTCATACCGCAAGACAGGTGGTGTGCGCACTATGACAGCAATGCATTATTTTGATAAATTTCCAACATGGCGGAAGTTTATTGTGATGCGAGCGGTTTTTCGGGTGAGTTTGATCATCGTTTGCACAACTTTCGCTGGCCTCTTCTCTGCTACAATATTAGATTTGGAAAGTTCGGGAATAGTAAAGTAAGGTTTTGGCGTCGAAGTTCTTACATTTAGAGCTTATCATGGTAAATTTGACATCTCTCGAACAAGGTAAAATAGCCGATTTTTCTCTTCGTCTAGTAGGTCGGAAGTTTTTGTTGGACACGGCTTTCAGCTTGTGGTGCTTGGCGTAAAATTATGATAAATCAAAAGCTTAGAATTTTCCAATATGGGAAACATAATGCACCAGTACGCACCAGTCGATCTACGCCGTTTCGACTAAACGAAAATGTCCCTTTTTTGAGAGTTAACCGTCTGTACTTTTGAAGTTTCCTGCGTCGAGTTAAGCACTTTCATTCCACGAACTTCCACTGTTTTTGGGAGTTCTATAGTTTCCTTCAAAATGATTTAATTATGTGTTCTTTGGGACTAGGAGAATCCAATTTAGAAGAATAAGTTCCCGTAGATGATCAAGATGGACGTCAAAAGAGCACTGGTTTACTGAAGAAGCCAGCAAATTATTTGTTTGTACTGTACTGATTCTCATGTCACGGTTGAATTATAGTTCCTTTAGAACACCCAAAATAACTTTTCCAGTCTTTTCCAGTTTATTTAGGGGACTGGGAAGATAGCAAACTGCTATTTCTGCTGCATGAATTGCTTCTACCCGAGTGGGCCTGTATAGCCTGTTCCAGGCTCTAGCATGATAAATGGGTTTACTGAAGGTCACTTTGAAATGTTTTAGTGCATCTGTTGTAACTAAAAAGTGATTCCACAACAACTCATTAGTGGAGACTTCATGCACAGCACATCGCCTGTTGTGGAAAGGTGAGAAGTTCAATAAATGGTTCGAAACTTAATGAGGTTCAAATGGGTTTTATTCATTATTTTGCAAGTGGTTAGCCTGCATCACTGAAGAGCAAAACCCTGGTGTTTAGTTTGTCTCTGACACAGGCTTCAAGCTGTTTGACCAAAAGTATTTCATTTAATTTGTCGAGCTTGGTAAAAATAAGACCTGCCTCCTACTCATTTGATGTCAACTTTTCAAGTCTGTATTCCAGCCTAGTTTCCCATCAGGCGGGAGCTTATACCAGTTTCAATAGCTTGAAGAGACTAGGAGTATTCTCTCCCCCCCTCTCCCTGGATGGCATGTTAGTCTATCGCAGGGTTACCCCACAGCAGTAAACTTGCCAGTACCCATTAACACACCTGGGTGGAGAGAGGCACTATGAGAGTAAAGTGTCTTGTCTAAGAACACAACACAATTACCCCAATTACCCTGGCCATGGTTTAAACCCGGACTGCTCAATTCAGAGTCCAGCCCACTAACCATTAGTCAACCATGCCGCCCTCAAATTATCAAGACACTATGGAAAAATTATTATTGTTATGAAATGACATACATGTAGTGTTTCTTTCACAATGCTTTATTTATACAAATTCAGCAACCTTAAGGAAAGATATTTAAATGTATTTGAATAGGTTGTCACTTGATGTGTTGCTTTATCTAGTTGGTTTATTCCTGATTACGAAGCTTCCCTTGGAAAAAAAAAATTCTGTCTCCAAAGGTATCCTCCAGACCTGTGCATTTTATACTCAGCTGCTGTTGCAGTGTAATATCCCTGAATAAAGAACAAAAAATAACTTGATTATAAACCAGTTCTGTAATAAGTGAAGTAGCAGTAATAAAGCGAAGTAAACTATCACAGTCTGTATACACACAACAGTAGCAGGAGGAGGGCTTCCAGTGCGATTTTCACAAAAGTTAAAGTACGAGCTGTTTTGCAAATAACTGTGGTTAGTTCAAAATTACACCAGCTAGGTCAGACATAAGCATTGGTTGACAGCATAAGCATTGGTTGACAACAATTTTAAGCATCCAGAAATTATTTAAAATTATGAAAAAAGACTGCACTTGGCCTTACACCATTGCAGCTTAGCAGCCCTGGAAGCTAGTCCATCACTGATTACCCCTTGCGTTACATTAGGTTGCCCTAGTATAGCTGAGAGAGTCACTTGTGAGATTATAAGTGTCTTGCTCGATAACACAAAACACCCCCAGTCATCCTTCGAACCAGGTCCAGAGGAGCTTATTTCCCTAATGGCAGCTGGTAATCAAGCCTACATTGCAAGGTATGTAGCCAGATTAAAAGTGCTAATAAATAAAACTCAGCTGATAGATTTGCTGTTTAGACTACCACTGATTTACTTCAGCCCAGTAGACAAATAATTTTAATTTGCCTTAGTGATATGTTTTTGGATCAAAATCAAACCCGAACAATGATATCAAACTAATTTACAAGAACACAGCATTTTTTTATAAATCTAACTAAATAACTGTAAACTGGAATCGTAGTTTGTTGCAGGAAGTATCTTTGTTGAACATTTGAAGTGTCGTAAAACCAGAACTTTCTTCGATGTTGCTAGATACTGTCATTATGAGAGAAAAAAAAACTTTTGAAAGATATAATTCCTCGAGTACTTTGCGAAATCAAGAATTAGAAATTAGAAACAAAAGCTAAGCAATTACGAAGATTGCTAGCTTTAATGCTTAGTCTAAGTAATACAAAATAAATCAGGACACGTACCAATCAACATGTGAAAAATATGTTTCCCTTGTTTCAATTCAAGATACGATATACTTATTCGTAGTGGTTAATGAAGCTAAAGGGCAGCCCTCTTGCGAACATTACATCATAAAATTTAAGCTTACATCCTACATCGTGTTTAAATAAAGGTTTCTTATCTAAATATTTATGTTTACAATCATGAATCTTTCCTCGGGCTTAGATGCATGCAAGTCCCGTCGAGGCGTCGCGACACAGAAAACCGATATTTTAAACTCCACGCACTGAAGTCTGAGGAAATCTTTGATTCCTAAGATCGACAACATGTCAAAACTAGGATATCTATCGAAAAAATCACAAAAGCTGCGATATTTTGAACGGAAAGAAGTAATTTTGGCGTTCACAAGAGATCCTCACACGATGGCCGCCATGAGCAAATGATGCGAAACCGAAACAAATACCAACGTGCATTGCGGTCGTAGCACGCACACCACCTGACCGCAAGATATCATGAAATACCTCCACAGCCTTATCACAATTTCAATCTTAATCATTGTTTTGAAAACTCAGATGAAGCTGAAGAAGCTTAGGAGTCAGCGGTTGCAATATCAAAACGCTTCGTTTAAGTGGTAATTATACATTCCAAGACAATGCTCAACCTGGAACTTTCTAGTGAAATTTTCAGCTCATAAGAATTTAAACAAACTGTACACAGTCAACAATTCACATCGCGTGAACAAAACAAAGTTTTCCAAACAACCGTTTTCGTGTTACCATAAGCATTTTGTAACAAAACCAGGAAGTGTTTCTTAACATACAAGACATGTATTTCGTGAACCCGGCATTCTGTCCCTGACGTCCGTGATGTAACTTCAAAATGAAATTTGTAAGCGTAGCCAGTTTGGTAAGTACGTATTCTAGATGCCTTTTTATAGATTATCTACTTTCTTTGTGTTAAAATCTGCGCAAACCTCTTATTACGATTACATTTGGACATGGAAGCGTTGAAAGTTTATATAACTTTTGTAACTGACCAAAAATGTAGAAGAACTCCACTCCGATTAACACTTAGTAAAATATCTTCGAGCTTAAAATAAATTGTCTTATAAATGGAGCAGACAAACTTTTCCAAACCTCTTATTACGATTACATTTGCACATGGAAGGGTTGAAAGTTTATATAACTTTTATAACTGACCAAAAATGTAGAAGAACTCCACTCCGATTAACACTTAGTAAAATATCTTCGAGCTTAAAATAAATTGTCTTATAAATGGAGCAGACAAACTTTTCCAGTGTTCAAGAAATTTGTTTATTTGGTTTCAGTTGCATGGATAAATGAGTACATGCATGCGACTTTTATGATAGCATTGTTTGGCTATCACCAGAATTGTTCAGTGGAGAAATTTGAAAGAGGATAGTAATGATAGGTTTTTTGAACTGTTATCAGACCGATTGATAAATCACGTTTGCTCTAAAAATATATATATATATTTGTCCAATATTTAGAAACCTGGTCCACGCTGAATTTTTTATGATTCCTGTCTGTCCTCCTTAAGATAAACTTAAATTTCTTTTAATTTTTTCTGCAACCTTCATCAATCTCAACTGTTAAGACATTTCGAAGGTTTCTTTTTAAGGTTTATTCTCGTGACTTTTTAATTTATCATTTCATGCTACACTGAAAAGACAGAAATTAATTGTGACTGAAGAAGTACAGTGGTACAAGAGACATGTTTAAATTGCTTGTTAAAAAACCGACTGGAGTTGCACTTGTGCAAATTTGCCCTCTTTAGTAAAGTGGATGTCGATCCTTTGAAAATCATTCAAGAAGACAAATTGACAATTTAACCGATCTGCTGCGTGTTGAATTAACCGAAAACAGTAGGAAAATGATATCTGACCGTAACAAAGGTTTTTGACTTCGGAGGAAGTGGTTTGATTTGCAAACTAATTTTTATCCAACATATCATAATTAGCTTCTTTGTTATTTCAAAACAGATGAGATAATCCATATGCCATCTCAACAAAAGCTTACTTAGCTTTAAAAACGAATCTAGGTCATTTAAACGACTCGGTCTTTGCCGTTTTATTTAAGTCAAGTTGAGATAAGCAAACTTAATTAAGTTAAGCTAAGCACAGAGGAGAACTAGCGAGAGAACGATCCTGAAGTATCAAAAACGCTTTGCACTTTTAGCAACTTATAATGTGAATAACATATTTCTCTTCATTATCATCTGCGAGCTTAAGGAAATATTTTCGAAACTAAAATAAGACAAAAACTCAACCGTGACTAATAAGTTTAAGTTCAGCTGAAAGCGGCTAATGCTAAGTGTTTTTGCGTTCTTTCAACATTCCTCGTGAGTTTAATGCACCGCAGAGTCAAAGAAGATGCTGTACGTTGCTTAAGGACGTTCGCGCGAAAAACTTCTACAATACAGATTTTTTTCATACTTTGGCAACAGTCAGATAATGAGTTATGTTAGAAATGGAAAAAAATTGGGGGGTCACCGACTTCGTTTTCGAAATAAAGTGCGTCAAAACCTAACCCAATTTTGACAGAATTACCATTATTATTGTTATTATTAGTATTATTATTATTAAAGACTCTCTGTCGACCACAATGCAACGCGCGCCTAGACGGAGGTTTCGTGGACCACGAAACCCCAAAGTTTTGCGTCGGCATTTGAAGGCTGTGGAAATCTGCCTTCATCCAAGTCATCCTTCCGTAGAATGGATTGAGATTTTCTTATGGAGCTATGAAATTTATCAGGGAACTATTGGAGCAGTGTTGATTTAAAAAATGTTTTATTCTTTGGGTCACAAAAGCGACATTCGGACACTTGAGTTTCGCACAGCTCTCAACCGACAAGCGAGACCACGCGGAAAGTTTTTATTTATACCTCATATCAGAATAATGTGGCTATGGACGATCCAGTGAGTTCATAAGGAAAAATAACAGAATTCTTATGGTTATGTGGTACTGAATGTGAGTGAATATCAAACTGACTACAGTAATAAATGTTTCTGTAGATCGGACGTGACTGAGTATTCAACAAACCCCGCGGGTGACAAATCGCGGTCTTGCAACCGTTAGTGATAAAATTAAGTAATGTCAATTGCTTTTACTCTACTCTCCTTTCGAAATTTTAAAGAGGGGTATATTAAGGTATAAGTGCTGTTGAACATAAACGAATGAGAGAACTCATGACCCGATACACTAAAAACCAAATGCGCTATGTCAATTTGAAAATATTTCTCTGACTGCGTGACGTGTAATGACAGTCAACGATGAATCGTATTTTATTACAGTCATCTGCAAGACTTGTAAACCATAAAATTTAGCTCTTTCTATTGACAAAACGTGAACACCTAACGAAGTGAACACCTTCATTTCCTTTCTTGGCTGCTAAAGGGCTCAAATCAAGCCATTTTATCACAATGTTCTCTCTCCAAAGGAATCAAAACATAAACAAACGCGCGCATTGCATTGTAGTGGACAGAGAGTCTTTAAATTATTATTGAAAAATATTAAAAATGATTCGCTGTAGACCAATTGCAACTTTCTTAGTCAAATTTTACTAATGTGGGTCTGTTAAGTAAATAATTTGAACCGGTGTCATCGTTTTAGTTAAACTCAACCTCTAAGATGGACTTTAATGAACACCGTGCAGCTTCAATAATAGTACAATTCGATGATGTGAGGGCAGAACAGTTGAAAAAAATCAAACTTCTACAACACAGATTTTCTTTAATTCTTCACAAAACGTAGATAATCGACAAAGAAAGTGATCTATCAAAAGAAAATACGGGGTCACCGAACATTTAAGAGAGTTAAACCCGTGCATAGATATTAAAGTGCCCACTAGCGCTATATATCTCCACATTTCTTCAACAGCGCGCGCGCTCAATGCATGACATGGCATGACATCACGAAGTGAATTGCGTGCGCAGTAAGGATGCGCAGGAACAATTGGCACGAACGTCCTTAAACAGTATACAATGGCTCCTCCTGTGATCTCGTTTCTTAGTTGGTTTATCTCTGTTAAATAAGTGCTGCTTTACTTTTCTACCCAGTTAAGCTTTGGAAACGAATCTAGGTTATTTAAACGACTCGGTCTTTGCCTTTTTACTTAAGTTAAGTTGAGAAAAGTGAACTTAATTAAGTTAAGCTAAGCACAGACTGAGCGGGAAACAAAAGAACCCACGCAGTTAAGATAATTGTAATAATAATAATATGTTGTAAAATCTCGTAAACCATTTTTAGCAGTTTCACAACGTTATGGAGAATGTTTTGTCCCATTACGCTTTGACAATCGAAGATCGGGTTATCGAGGGCAAAGTTATAAAGAAAACAAAGCTAAGGGAAAAAAAATTCCATTTGAGTTAGCGAGAGTGTCAAGTTATGGAGAGTTCGAGTTATCGAGGGTTCGAGGTATTAAAGTAAAATTGCAGTAAATGTATGGAGCAAATCCAGGGAAAATCAATTTTGGTTCGAGTTAGCGAGGGTTCGCGTGACCAGGAGTCATTTGTAATGATGATGAAGACTTTGATAAAGACAACGACAATAAGGATTACTATGACGATGATTATTATGATAAAGATGTTGACAAAGGCAACGATAAAAATGATGATAGCTAACAGTCTTAAGAGTCTCCCCCCTTAATCCAAATTTGTTCCAAATACCGGTATTGAGCTATAGCTAAATTCCCGATTTATTGTGACGCTTCAAAGCCTAAAGATGTGAGTAAATGGAAAACGTATTCGGATATCGCTATATGTTAGTTTTACTTTATTTCGTGTCTGATCCTTCCGAAACCATTTTTTAGACTACTTATAAGATCCCCCCGGATATAAGCCCCCCGTTTATAAGCCCCCCAAAAACCTCTTACGAACTTGTATGAGCCCAGGGCTTATAAGTGGGATTTAACGGTATTTTGAAAAGACGTCGTTTAAAATGGCCGGAAAAAATGCCAAACCACCCCCCCCCGCCTCATTTCTGTGCATCATGTTATGTTATTTCCTTAGATAACATTCTTTACTCCACGTTACCTCTTTCGACCAATGTGTGTGGGTACCAGTCACCCGTTAGGTATCCTAGCAAAATGTTGGGTTGAAATTGGAAGATGCTAACTATTATGGTCTACGAACAATAATGAATACGGGAAAAAAGTATTAATTATGAGTCAGTTCTTAGGATGGTGGACATGGATACACTAGAACATAAACGTATAAAACAATCTCTAATAATATTTTTTAAATGTTTTAAGAAAAATGGTTCATGTTATATAGCTAGTTTATTCAAACCCCGAGTTACATCATACGCTCTTAGAAGTAGAGGGCTAAACGTTGAACAAAATTCTTATAATAGTAGATTCTTTCATGGTTTGTATACGTACATTATTTCTCGTATCTGGAACCAGCTGCCATTACTTGTAAAGAACGCACCTAATGTGTCATCGTTTCGCAAACATTTAAACAAGTTAAATTTTATCGGCTGAAAATGCAGTAATTGCCTTTGAGGTTATCCTATTTATACACACTGATCCAATGTGTATACATTCTTTTTTAAATAAATCATATATTTTAATTAAATTAATTACTTTCTAACTTGATAAATTAACTATATATATATATATATATATATATATTTTAGCTGTAATTAACTAACTAGTTGTTATAATTTGTTCTTAGTTTTTTAGCTAGCTTTTTTTATAGATTTTTTTTCTGTCAAACACTTGTATCATGAGCCCCTGGCTCGGGAGATTGGGCAACCACTCCCTGTGTTCCTGACCGTTAAGTAAATTATACTTATCCTTATGATAGACTGGAATCTCTTCCACGGGGAAAACTAATGTCTTAGTCGCTTCATGCTACATAAACCAGTTCTAAGTGCCAGCCTTAATGAGCAAACTAACTCGTTCAATCTGTTGGATTGGATACAACACTTAAATTATATACAAAACTGATGCTCATTGCTTACTTTTATCACTGTAAATTCAAATGACCTGTTTAGGCCCCTTAAAGTGCTAAGTTAAACCTAATGCCCCTAAAGATAATTCAATCCTTTGTGGGGTCGTTTTTATCATAACTTGGCGCTGAGCAGTCTCATCAGTCTCTTCAGCCCACTTTGGAAATCACCGAGGACATAGATGCGTGGTACCTTAATTAGAAGAGGTAACTTGGACCTCAAAACAACACTACATTTTACTAAACAAAACTGCCCCATCATATCATGAGAGACGAAAACGGATCAAAGATTAGCAGTGCACATGAAAACATACCAGTCAGTAAGATTTGTCTCAGGAGATGTCTACTCTATATACACTACATAGGCTATGCTAGTTAATCTATCTTGAGTGCAATCGGTATAAGCTTACAAATATGTATTTATCACAGAGGATATATCTATACTCCTCATACGATGTTTATCCCTCTAACACTTCTCAGTCAAGCTGTGCCATCACACTATCGTCTTTCATAACGGCTAAGAAGTTCGCATTAATTCTTCCGCAAAACTGTTTTCGCTATCTGCCTGACTTCATCGCGAATCTCTCTTATTCTCCAGCAATAAAGAAGAGGAGAAAGTGTGGAGGACATAAAAAGGAGTGTCACCGACAAATAAATAAATGTTATGGATATGGGTGAGAAATCGTTTATTGTAAACAGCACTGCAACTCCGAACAAATGTGGAGAATAGCAGATTAAGAACAATGCCAAAATGTAAAAAATTGTGTGCACCGATCTCTTGTACTTAGCAAAGTTTATGGCAGGTTTCCCATTAACATTTTGAGTTGTTTGGTGCTCATGGACTTCCATCTGGTGTCGGCGGATTATTTGGAAAACTTTGAAGTAAGCCATGGCCGTAGATAAAAAACAGATCACTCCGAACAGACTGGTCATTACTGCATCAGCAACTGTCAATGGCTTCACAAGTAATGACCAAATTCGTTCGGCAAAACACGGTGTTGGAATCACGAGGCATGCACTCAAGATGATGTAAACACGTCGCAATGTTAAAAAGGAGTGGCAGCTTATATGAAGCCATCTGTCGATTGCCATTAGCGGTATCACTTGCATGACGATGGACGTCAGATATGCTGGTAGGATCATTGAAATTACGCTAGCAAAGCAGAAAAGTCGAGTGTTACCATATAACTCTGCCAGTCTATAGATAACATACAGTGGTTGGGACATAATAGCGGTCCCACAGTCTGTCATTGCAATTACACCAAGTAGAAGGTATGATGGTGTCCTGAGAGATGTGTTTCGCCAAATTGCTGCCAAGACAAGGGCGTTTCCTATAGCTGCAACTGGCAGCGTCACTATGTTGACTGCGCAGCTCAGGTAGGCTAGAAGCTTGTATATGATGTTGTTGCTTACTTTTATGCTGTCCATAGAGAGACAAAAACTCATATATGAAACATCTGAGGCGTTGGTCACGTAACTTCATGTTCGTAAGAAATCAGATTCTAAAACTTAGGGTTTCAACGGTTTACGGATATCCTTGCTTCGTTACTCGAATTCATCAATAAACTAAGAAAGACAAGGGTTGTAGACAAATTTATAGATGAAACGCAGCTGCTCATTTTCAGGAGAAATAATAGCATAAACTTGTCTTATTCCGTAAAAGATGAAGAAAAAATAATTAAAAGTTTGCAATTAAAAGTACACACGTATTGATGACTGCAAGGTTATTGTTTATTTTCCTTTATGTTTTTAATTAACTACTGCTTCAAAGGGAGTGGAATTCCCCACTAAGTTCACGGAAATTTTTACTTACAAGGCAATAACAACAAGTTTAGGAAATAAATACAAATAAAATAAAATTTTGAAATTGTGAGGTAAACAATACCTACCTGAAAACAAAAGACTACTGGTGTTAGATTGTCCAACTTAAATAAATAAAAGTTCCCCTTAACGGTTTAACTTTGAAGTAAATTAAAATTAAATTAAAATTTAATAAACTTTGTCTGTTTTTTTTAAAAATACACCCTTGAAACAGTTAGATAAAATACTAGAAACTAGTTAGGAAAAACTCTTTATGTACAGGGAAAATTCAGAGTCAAGGGAAATTGGTTTAAGATAAATTTACTTTAGATAAGTCAGGGAAAACTACATTGATATGATTACATGAAACGTTTCAAGTTTTTTGCTGAATGAACAATGTGAGCTGTCATAAGTTGGGTGGAAAGAAAGGCTATAAGTGGAGGCTGGTCAGAGAAGTTTTTTAATTAACATTTATCAGAAAAATCAGGGAATTTCGGCACTAATCTAGACGGCAACCATGACGTTTCTTGATCAAGAAATACAGTGGCTGCTGTTGAACAAATGTTGATTAGTGTATCGAGTCTGTGGAATCCCGACATAGCAAACCCCTAAATAACGTAGACCCGGAATAAAGAAGGGTATTCCTTTTCCCGGTAATGGGAAAAAAGAACCCCGATATAACGAACCCCCGTTATAATGAACAAATTCTTATTTTTTTTCTTTATCTCTTTTTAATTTGTTTCATGGCAAAAATGGCATTGACTTCCATACTGAAACAAGGATCCCCCAGAAGGTATATTTTTTGTCAATAAAACGAAATGACAAAAACATAGCCTCTCTCAAAAAGCTCTTCAAAATTTGGTACTTCTTCACTGCGAACTGATTAAAAACATGTTATTCTGGGTGAACCTTTTTATCTATATTAATTTTAATGAACCAAACGCGATTTCAAGTCTTTTTTCCCTTCCACGTTTATTCTGGATTGAAAAAAAAACTATTGTGCTTGAACGTCATCATTTAATGGTAATGTTCGTTTTTTTTTTTGTTTGTGTGTGTTTAACGAAATAAAATTAAGTCTCATATTGGCCAATGTTAGTTGTTGTTATATCGAGTATGAGGCTTTAAGAGGCTCTGACTGTAAATATCGAGAATCGGCGGACAAGCTCAAAAAATCGAAAATCCTGATAACTTGCCAGAAGAACACTTTTGGGGAGCTATCTTCGAAAATATTACTTAAACCTTCTGGAATTCTATTGTTTTCGGGAAATTCGGAAAAACGGTTTGGCTTAATTTATTACGCAATAATCAGGCTTAAAATTAAACAAATTGAAAGCGCTTGCTTTTAAACAATTTGCAACGCCAGAAAACAATTTTAATTTTAAATGATAGCAATACTCTTCTACTTTCTATCAATACGAATTGCATGGAGTTTTGCTGTATTTCTGTGGTTTGGTGGTTCTTTGAAACAAAGCCATTTTGCGCACTTCGGAAAAAGGCAAAAATTGGTAAACTTTAGCGGCTTAAAATGGGTCTTGGTATGTCTAATATCGAATTGAAATAAACACTGTGATAAAGTTTGGCCCTACTTCCATTATAGTATGAAATAAAAAATCTGGGCAATTCAGGCTCGCGCTGACAAAAACACAAATTCGCGAACCAGTGTTGCCAAAAATTGAGCAATGAAATGAATGAAATGAAAAGTAGTAGTTTGGGTGAGCTCAATTTAGAGGATTTTATTTACTGAAGACACACAAAGAGTGAACTAAAACATTCCTTCAATCTATTCTTGCATTGTTTTGGGCTTATACTATTTCTACGTAAAACTAAAGAGAAGGAGAAAAAGTTTTAAAAGTTCTACACAGCTGTTGCGTGACCTGAGTCACGTGAATATTTTTTGTCAATTTGTCAACCTACTTATGGCAGTTTTTAAATGCGGTCTCTTACATTCGCCGCTGTTTTATGCATGGCTAGTTCTCCAGCGAATACCGTACGCATCCCTATGTTTGGGACATACTGTCATGTGCAGCTGACATTCCACTGGGACGAAAATTGCGACAGGCAAGTCTAGAATTAGTTTCGTATACATGTGACACCTTTCTCTTCGAGAGAAGAAAACTGCAAAATATAGTATGTTGTTGTGTACGTGATACGATCGCTCTTTTCAAACGGCTACTAAGATTTTGGGCGACTTTTTTAAAAGACACTATTTTGGCCAGGAGCAAAAGTGCATCATTATTATTATAATGATTTATACGCATTTCTCAAAAATTGTGCTGTTCCTATCGATATTATTACACTTGTTTAAATATGTTTAAAAAAACACAAACCACGGACGTTCTGGCAGCGGGATCGGTATTTACGAGTTCTAAATACTGCTGTACATCTAAGAGATATTAATACACAGCTTGTTTGGTTTTACTCTGCAAGATCGCTGAGAACTCTTTCACAGTTTTAGAGGATAAGATTTTCATTGAAGAATATTTTCACGTTTGCATGAACGTGCAGTGATCGGTTGCGTGACTGGATTATTTTGAGTGATACTTTTGTGTTCCTTTATACTTTACACAGCCAAACTGAGCTCTCAATTTATACGCGTACGTCAACTTTAATGATTTGTAAAAGGAACCGTTTGGATTTTCGAGAACAATAGTTTTTTCCCCCCAAAAAACTGCAAATAACAAAGAAAGGCCATTGGTGCTGCAGAGTATAGACATCTGACAAAAAGTGATAACCCACTGCACTCTAGTTTCACCAACAATTTTCCAAATTTGTTCGTAGTTCTTCAGAAAGACAAATGAAGATATCAGCGAATGCATCATCTAGTAGAAAGACCATCCGAGAATAGTTACAGTAAACAATTTGCCATATTTCAAGTCGCCCTTCCATTACAGTTTTTTTTCTATTATCCAAATTATGCACATTTTGGCAACACTGGTTCGCGAATTTGTGTTTTTGTCAGCGCGAGCCTGAATTGCCCAGATTTTTTATTTCATATTATAATAGAAGTAGGGCCAAACTTTATCACAGTGTTTATTTCAGTTCGATATTAGACATACCAAGACCCATTTTAAGCCTCTAAAGTTTACCAATTTTTGCCTTTTTCCGAAGTGCGCAAAATGGCTTTGTTTCAAAGAACCACCAAACCACAGAAATACAGCAAAACTCCATGCAATTCGTATTGATAGAAAGTAGAAGAGTATTGCTATCATTTAAAATTAAAATTGTTTTCTGGCGTTGCAAATTGTTTAAAAGCAAGCGCTTTCAATTTGTTTAATTTTAAGCCTGATTATTGCGTAATAAATTAAGCCAAACCGTTTTTCCGAATTTCCCGAAAACAATAGAATTCCAGAAGGTTTAAGTAATATTTTCGAAGATAGCTCCCCAAAAGTGTTCTTCTGGCAAGTTATCAGGATTTTCGATTTTTTGAGCTTGTCCGCCGATTCTCGATATTTACAGTCAGAGCCTCTTAAATACCTAAATAAATAGTGGTGGACAAAGTCTATCTGGTTACTTACATGTAAACAATGTACGGCAGGAGGTCAAGAAGTGATATTTTGCAAACAAACACGCGATCGATTCCAAGGAGATTTTTTCTCCCAAGTTTATGTTGGATTACAAGGAAAAGAATTTAATTCCAAACGCGATTCCAAAGGGTGTTTTTCCTTCCTAATTTTATACGAGAAAAAAAAAACACAACCATTGCACATGAATGTTATTTTTGAATAATACTATTCAGTTTTCTCGAATTTAAAAGTTAAAATGAAGTCTCATATGGATTAATTTTAGTCGATGACATATGTGTTTGGGGCTTTGAACAAAAAATTAAAAAGAGGTGGACAAAGTCAATCTGATGACTTACATGTAAACAACAGTAGGAGGTCAAGAAGTGATATTTTGCAAGCAAACACGCGATCGATCCCAAACAAACGATTCCAAGGCTTTTCTTTTTCTTCCTCCTAAAACACAACCATTGTACATGAATGTCGTTATTGAATAATACTATTCAGTAAACATTTAAAATAAATATCATGTGGATAAATTTTAAGATTCAAATACCTTATTAAAAGGAAGGGACAAAGTGAACTTCATTACTTACATGTAAACAACAGAGGTAGATTTTTAGATACTTTGCAAACAAACACGCGATTCCACGGCGTTTTTTTCTTCTAGATGCTTTTTTCTTCTTCTATTGCTGGATTACACAAAAACAAAATTACAAACACACGACTTCAAGGCGTTTCTTTCCAAGATTTTGCTGGATTACAAGAAAAAAAACTAAACCATTCCACGTGAATGTTATTATTGAATGTTACTATTCAGTTTTCTCGTATTTATAAAAGTTAAAACGAAGTCCTATGTTAACCAATTTTAGCCGATGGTGAATAAAGTTAATTAGATTACTCACATGTAAACAACAACGGAAGGGCAAGATATTATAGTTTCCATTCCTTTTTTTCGGTTTTGCCATTTCATTATTTTAAATTTTTAAAAATGCCTGAATACTGAAAGGTAATATTAAACTTCCCCACAAAATTGATTAAATGTTTTCCTTCTAGTTCCTGAAAAACTGTAAACAGCATTTAATGTCAACGACATCAAGATAACATCACTCTTAAGCTTGCTATTTTCTAGATGATTGTATTCCCAAAATTCACAAAAGAATTAAATGGCGTCTTTTCCCTCTTTTATTCAGTTTTTTAACTCTTTCATTTTGCATGGAATTTTACGTTTGCCTCTCCATTCCATCCCATCAGAGCCGAAGTTTAGACCAATTTTTTTTCTTTTGCCATCTCTGCAATGCTTGTGTTGTATGTTATTTTAAAGGGTTGATGAAGTTACTGATGCTAATTCAACCGCAACTGGAGAAGTGTCATAGAAGGTTTCTTCATTCTGTCACGAGATAGTGTTTTGTTTCATTCTAAAATCAAATGGCTGAAACTAGATTAGGAAGGTGAAACGAACGGTCGTGACAAGTTTAGATGAGACCAGTATAAATTTTCGTACAGGAATGAAAATCTGGATCCGATGCAGCTGCCGGGGTCCACTCGCGCCGGTAAGACTTGTACTAAAATAACATTTTAGTCCTGAACCACGAAAACTAATATTAACACACAAGAGGGAGCCAATAAGAAATCAAACCGGCGTGAAAGTCATACGGCCATATATCATGAAAAGACCTTCACTGCCTCTTCATAATTTCAACCTTATTCGATGTTTTAAAAACCTCAGATGAAGCATAAGAAGCTTGGGAGTCAGCGGTTGCAACCTCAAAACGCTTCGTTAAAATGGTAATTATCATTCCATGACAATGCTCAAGGGAGACCTTTCTAATGAAATTTCGAGCTCATAAAAATTTAAATAAACGGTGCCATTTCACAGTTCACACCGTGTGATTAAAACTTTCCACGCAGCGTATTTTCGTGTTACCATGAGCATTTTGTAACACAATCACGAGGCATTTCTTAAGGTACAAGACATGAGTTGTCGGTAACTCCTGGCCGTGATGTAAATTCAGAATGAAATTTATAAGCGCTAGTTTGGTAAGTTCAAAATTATTGTAGATGAACTTTTTACTTTATCTGTGTTAAAATCTGCACAACTGTTTACGATCACGCCTTCATATTGAAGGGTTGAACAGTTGAATAACTTTATAGCCGTACACAAATTATGTAACCAAAAATGCAAGAAAACTCCAGTTCGATTAAGACCTACAAAGATTTCTTCTAGCCTAGAAGAAACTGTTTTGTCGTTTGGTTTCAGTAGCGTGAATAACTGGGTGTTTAAAAATAGCATGACTTCATCATCACGAGAATTGGTCGAAGAAGAAATGCATTTGGATAAGGACAGTAAGGATAGGTTTTTTTTAACTGATATGTGACCGACTGATAATAATGTTTGTTCTAAAAAATATATATATATTTGATAAACAGTAAACGTTGTCCACGCTGAATTTTTAATGCCTCCTGTTTGTCCTCTTCAGAGTAAACTAAGTCCTCTTATTTTTATTGTTCCTACAACGATTATCGGTCTCAACTGCAGCGTTAAAACATGTCAACGGTTGTGTTCTTTAGGTGATTTGATTGATTTGTCGAGTTATCTCATGCTGCCTTCAAATAACAGAAGTAATCATAAAGGGAGACATGTCTAAATTACGTGTTAAGACACTAATTGAAATCCACTTCTGTAAATTTAACCTCTTTCGATCACGTGGATTTTGATTGCTCATAGCACAGTTTGTTGTGTGTTGAGTTAACCTAAAACGGAAAGAAACGATCTTTAACCATAACCAAGGCTTGTAACTTTGAAGGAATTGGTTTAATTTGAAAACTAATGTTTATCCAAAATGTCACAAATAACTTCTTTATCATTATAAAACGCTTGGGATAATCCATACTCCATCTCAAGAAAAGCTTGCTTAGTTTTGGATTTGAATCTCGGCTATGCTATTAAGAAGGCTTAATCTTTGTCGTTTATGTTGAGTTAACGTAAGTTAAGTTAAGTACGAAGTGAACGGGAAACAAAAGAACCCACGCAGTTGTGATCATTGTAATGATAACATGTTGTAAAATCTTATAAATTATTTTCAGAATTTTTTCAACAAGAGTTAACACAAATTTTAAAAAAAAATTGAGCGGCATTCGAAAGCTTACTAAGACAGAGGAAAATTCGATTCTCTGATTTATTTTTACTTCGTGATGCAAAAGTTAATTTTGGAAATAAAATCGTTTCGTGCGTTGCACGTATTAATGCAAATGTATTATTTAGAATATGTTCCACTTAGTGTACTTCGTTGTCCAAAAATTTAGATTACTGTCCATCTGTCCTTGGGATAAGAAAATTTTCTTCTGAACGACTTTTGCATTTATTCTGGCGCATTTATGGCTAATGATCTTAAGAGAACCAAGAGAACGGTTGTCAAAATGTTATGAAAGCGTTAATAAAGCGCATTCCCACTAAAATAAGACAACAAACTCAACCGAGACTAATAAGCTTAAGTTCGACTAAAAGCGGCTTACATGCGTCTCTTGTGTTCTCCCAACCTTCCTCGTGCGTTTAATACGCTGGTAGAGTCATAGGAAATGCTGTACATTGCTTATTAATAAATAGTCTGGAAAGTAATAGATATGGCTTCTCCTGTGACTCGTTTCTTAGTTGGTTGATCTCTGTTCACTAGGTGCTGCTTTATTTTTTTGCCCAGTTAAACTTGGTAAAGGGGAATTCGAGTTTTGTAGGTAAGTTATCTCAGCCTGTGTTTCATTAACTTATTTATTTATTTAATTATTTTTTTCAGTAACACTTACACATGTGGGGGGGTGGGGGTGAAAGAAGGCGGGCATTTCGGGAGATGAAAAAGAGTTGCGAGACTGCGCTAGCGCTGGCTAGCTCAAATAGACGCTTGTTCTAATAACTTAATCTTAAACAACAGGAAAACAAACTTTTAGTGGATATCTGGATATCCTGGTGAGCTGAAAAAAAATACGCAAGGTAACCTGGTAATGTCCTGGATAATGGTAAAAATGTCTGGCAAAAACACTAGTAATACAGTATTAAAACCTTTTTTAAGTTAAACTTTAACTGAGATTTCTACAAAAACAATTAGATTACTCACTCCCAAATTCTATGAGTGATAGTTGAGTCGGTCTGTACCCTATTCAGTTATGAGATCATAGAAATTTGAAGTTCTCAATAAATTGTAAAATATTATGCAATGTCA
The DNA here is from genome assembly GCA_964030785.1 of Siderastrea siderea. Classification (NCBI taxonomy): domain Eukaryota; kingdom Metazoa; phylum Cnidaria; class Anthozoa; order Scleractinia; family Rhizangiidae; genus Siderastrea; species Siderastrea siderea. The sequence goes on along the minus strand of OZ034979.1, from coordinate 22,348,026 downwards.
AAACAAAAGGGGGAAATATGCAAACAAAACGGGGTGGGTACTGGGAGAAAAAAGAACGGGGGGAAAGGAAGTTCAGTTCCCCCTTCACCAATTCCTTTAATTTTCCCCCACTACTAACCTAAGCGTACACGCCAGAGTCGCAACATATGTGTATCGAAAAATTGTAATCCTAGTTTCCGTATTAGAAAACATTTCATTACTGTTCCATTAAGCATTATAAACAAGGAAATGCCTCTTTATTTCAATTGACAGGACGCGACTGTCTCAATCTATTACATCATGGCCTCAACACCTCTGGTTTGTATTACGTTGATCCAGATGATAAGGGAGCCTTCCAAGTTTTTTGCGATCAGGAAACAAATGGCGGTGGCTGGGTAGTGTTTCAAAGACGCATCGATGGCGTTGTTGCTTTCACAGAAAGAAACTGGAACCAGTATAAAGATGGCTTTGGCAACCTATCCCACGAATTCTGGCTCGGCAATGAGAAGCTGCATCGCCTCACATCGATGAGTCAGCAGCTTTTAGTGGAACTCGAAGACCCTGCTGGCGAAAAAGCCCATGCCTGCTACAGCGTGTTTTCTGTTCATTCTGAGAGTGCGAAATACGAACTTACTGTGAGCGGGTATTCGGGTACAGCAGGGAATTCACTTCATTATCACAACCACATGAGGTTTAGCACTATCGACCAAGACAATGATCTAGCTTCCGAACATTGTGCTAGCATACATCGTGGAGGGTGGTGGTTCTTAGATTGTTTTCACGCATTTCTTAACGGCGCTTATGTGGACCCTCCATCAGTCTGGCCGGGAATATCATGGTTAAAATGGAAAGACAGTTATTATCAGCTGAAACACTCAACAATGAAAATAAGAACGCTTCGGGGTAAGTAAAAAATGAGTAAGATGATGCTGAAGACAATTATTTATTTATTATTATTTATTTATGATTTATATATTTATTTATTTATTTATTTATTTATTTATTTATTTATACACGGAAAATCATCAGTACAAATATGCTAAAAAACTATTTTGAAAAAATATCCTAATATTATACGCTACAAAAATCGACTGATTTACATGATTGCCGTGTGGGAGCCTAAAGAAGAAAAGTAAGCTTTCGCTTTCTTTTTGAAAGCCCCCAGGGAGTTACATTCTCTAAAAGCCTGTGGTAGAGAATTCCATAAAGCAGCACCACTATAAAAGAAGCTGCGCTTCAGGAACTCTGTTCGAGGCTTAGGTAATATAAGTTTGTTTGTCGAGTTTCTTAAGCCATAATGAGTATTAAAATTGCAAAACATATTGTGGAGATACACTGGAGTGAGATTATGTAAAGACTTGAAAACCATGATGGCCTTGTGCTTTTGTCGGTTGGAGACCAACTGTTCCCATCCAAGTGCGTCCAAAAAAGGAGATGAACTAACTTCATAGCTAGATTTTGTTATGACCCTGGCAGCACGATTTTGTAGTTTCTGAAGCTTTTCAGTTAATGACACTTGGAAATTGATAAATGAATTAACCTCAAATCAACAGAAAGGACCTAAGGTGAACGAAATTAAAATCAACAATAGCACTCTGATTTCTTCGCCTGATATTGCTGAAGCTTTCAATGTCCATTTTACTAACATAAGTCCAAATTTAGCATCGGAAATTCCATTTTGCGACATTCCGCCTGACCTCCCAACACAACCTTTACACCTCCCAACACAACCTTTTCTTTACGAAATACAAGTGTCAATAAAGTGCGTCAATTGTTAAAAAAACGATGCAAAAAAGGCAACTGGATTGGATAATATACCATGCAACCTTTTGAAATTAGTCGCCGATATTCGTGCGCCTTCATTGACACACATATTTAACGAGTCAACACGTGTTGGAATTTGTCGATGTGAACACAGAGTCCAGAGGAGTTACATTTGTAGGCAAGAATTATCCTTCGTACATGTTACCTTGTAAAATACATAACCTCGTCATTTTGATCAATAAATTTGCACAATGTAACCTTTGTGAATCCAATTTGAACAGCTTTCGTCTCGTTCCATACGCTGTATTTCTCGATCTCGATCTTTGCGCCCGCTTAGTACGCCATCGTTCACCATATTGAAATTTGCCTTTAACCGCAGACCATTCTTCCGCGGTCGTCTAACACGTTGCCCGAAGGGCAACAGCTTTTTGTCGGAGTGATCCTAAGAGCCCACAGTAATTTGACCTGCGGTAAAAATATAGGTAACGCGAGGAACGCAAGTTTGCAGCAAATTATGTCGGTTGTCTTTCGCAAGGAAAACTGTGATGTGAATGGAAATTAGCTAAGGTAACGCCGATCTTTAAGAATGGTGCAAGATCAGATGTCAACAACTACAGGCCAATATCTGTGATATCCGTAGTTGCCAAAATATTTGAAAAAGTAATCTATGAAGAAGCCTATGAATGCTTTAATGAGAGTGGTCTATTAAGCAACCATCAGTCGGGATTTCGATCTCTACAGTAACGGTACAGTAACGGTACAGTACAGTAACGGCTCTGCTAGAAGCCACAAATAGTTGGTCAGTAAATATTGACAATGGTTTGCTTATAGGTCAACGGTCATCTATCACAAGCGAAACAAATCACTTGTGGAGTTCCTCAGGGTGCCATCCTGGGTCCGTTACTTTTTCTCATATATATTAATGACCTCCCAAATTGTCTAAAAAAGGCTGCCTCAATGTATGCTCAATGTATGCTCAATGCTCAATGTATGCTCAATGTATCATTTGTAATGATGATGAAGACTTTGACAAAGACAATGACAATAAGCATTACTATGACGATGATTATTATGATAAAGATGTTGACAAAGGCAACGATAAAAATGGTGATAGCTGACAGTTGTTTTCTCATTAGCAGTTTAATTCTGTCGTCTTTATTGCAGGTGCAGGGGCTTTTAAAAAAGAGAGATAACAGGGTCAAATTAATAGATTTCTAACGAAAATTGTTTCAGCAATAAAACAAGCATTTATTTTGTAAACAGAATCTCCATCTGCGTAAGATTTTCATGAAAGGTTGTCATGTGATTGTCACGTTGTTTCAGAGAGACCCTGGGACTACTATCTTACCTTCACTGGAACCAAGTCTCAAGATTTTGCTTCAGTCCCGATCGTTTTGGATTTTAAGGGTTTGACCGTCTCATGGTGGATGAGGAGGCCGTTGGCGCAAGACTGGTCAGCAGTTTTTTCTTTGGTAAACATACCACAGGGAAAAATTTTGGAGTTTTCTATCATGGGCGACAGACGCTGCAATATTACTTTGGACAGTGACGTAATGTAAGTTCATCATCCACAGATTGTAGTTAGGCCTGAGCCTGAAAGCAAATTCTCTTGAGGTGGGAGCTCAAGAGAGCTTGGTCGCTGGCCAATCAGCGGGCCTGTCTGAGACTGACTGACTGACTTAAGTCAGTCTCGGCTAAAGGATTAACAATATGTTATTATATCTTCAGTATATTAAATAGTATGCGTTAAAAGGATTTCGAACAGTCTTCCATCAGATATAAATAAAATCATTACTTATCTCAAATCTGCTCCAACAATTGTTTTGGTCCCTCTCATAAATGCATTGGCCACTTTGACTTGTTTTAAGGTGGTACCTTTTTTCAATACTTTTTATCCTTGTAAAGCAGTAACTTTTTCATGAGTCGTGCTGTATTTGAAAAGCCCTCAGAGCAAGCCAAAATGCAAACAACAAGTAAAAATATACAGAGACTACGTACCGTAACAAGCATTTCTTGCTCATCAATGTGTCCGTGTTTAAATAAAGTTATACCTCATACCTTACCTTTCCAGAACATCTAATAAGAAATTTCTTACGTAAGTAAGCCCTTTGTCTGAAGCAGCAAGAAAAGTAAAACAATGAGTGCACGCAGTCCTTTTTCATTCGTTTGTTTTTGTTTGTTTGCTTGTTTGTTTGATTTTACTTCACGAAAAAATCGTTTCTCTGTTTTTGATTGTTCCAACATGGCGTCCAGTTTGTACTCGTTCCGTACGTTATTCGAACGCTGCTTAGTGGCATTGAGTTTTATAAAATAACTTAGATACTACGCGCGCTCTGACTGGATGAGAGGTGTGTTTGCATTAGAGTATGTAAACACAGTTGTGACGTCACGATCCTTGAGAAGACTGGGCCCGGCTGCAAAAACAAACATAAGATTAAGTGGGAATTTCTGCAACTGTTCCCTATTTTCCGGAGGATTTTTTGCATCATGATTGTGTTTCCTATACTCTTTAATCCGCCTTCGGCCGATTTATCCATAATAGCGTGCATGAAAATCCTCCTGAACGCAGGAAGTGGCTGTAGAAATTCCCACTTAATCTTAAGTTTCTTTATGCAACTGGGCCCTGGAAAGTTGTGAAAACCCTCATAACTGTCTCAAAATTCTCGCACCCCTCTCGTGTTTATACCAGGGTATGCTTAAACGCTCTATTTCTTAAATGATGTCTTTTTTTTAGAGAATACACTTCAAATCACGGCTTTGCAGATTATGAATGGCATCATTTGTTGTTAAAATGGGACGTTACAACTGGTCTGTGGACTTTTCTTGTTGACAGTAAAGGCGGGTTTAGCAGCTACGGCAACTCAAGTGCTAATCCTTTCCCTGGGGGTCATCTCATCCTAGGCCAATCACAAACCATCTCCGGAGCATTAAACGACGGCAAAAGCTTGAGGGCAGATATTATGCACTTTAATATGTGGGAACATGTGTTTAGTGACGAAGAGGCCCTTCAGATTTACTCGGACTGCAAAGTCCAGTTAGGAACCCTTGTTTCCTGGCCGGAGATTCAAGTCAGACTTCATGGCGATGTAAAGAGGGTTAATTTTGTTAGATGTCGACCTGAAGGTACGTTTGTAAGAGTGATAATTTCGTTCTAATTGAGGACTACGATTACAGTCACTGTTAAGTCCATCTTGGTTTTCTTTCAATGACAGGTGGCTATGGACATAATAAATTGTGGTTGAAACCGTTTTACTTACCCAAGCGTTAGTTCCTTGGCACAGAAACTCATCGAAACTCGCGAGTTACCAATCTACAAAGTGTCGCATTCTCTCGTGCAAAGCTCCTGTTCTTTTTTGATTGCTTGTTTGCTTCTTTTTTTGTTTTCGTTTGTTTGTTTGTTTGTTTGAGTGGATTTATTTGCAGCATACGTGTATTTTACTTTATATTATTTCATTAGACGCTTTGCACGGGACAGTGTGACAACTAGACTCGTTCCCATAAGTCTAACAAATCCATAGAAAACCGCAACTACTCTGATAATTAGTAATTTAATAGGTGATGATGATGATGATGATGATGATGATGATGATGGTGATGATGATGATGATGATGATGATGATGATGATGGTGATGATGATGATGATGATGATGATGATGATGATGATGATGGTGATGATGATGATGATGATGATGATGATGATGATCATGATGATGATGATGATGGTGATGGTGATGATGATTTGCTTAATATAGTTGTGTTGGTTGTGTTCTCTTCTTGTTTTTTTTTGTCAGTCTTTCTTTTTCTTCTCCTTCTTTTTCTTTTGTATGTTTACAGACTGTTTATACTGCTCGGCCTTTCATCAGCACGAAATGATAATGTTTTTGAAAAAGATGACGTCATAATGTAGAACAAGTCACTACATCAAGCGTTTTCGATTGTTGTTAAAATGTACACTATTGGAAAAGAGATTCAACACTGTCTTCGTTTCTAGATAGCAGATTACTGTTTAGAGATACAAACCTCGATCACTAACACGTTTCTTGCTTTGCAAACGCAGCCAAGTACGACTGGCCACTTGCAAAAAACTACAACAACAAAGTCCGTGAGCTCATCACTTCCAAAGAAGGAACCATTGGTGGGGATCTAAATTTCTTACACACAAGACTTGGAGTCGTCAGCAGAGAAGAGATGACTTACATTAACCTTCACACTTATCCATCAGCCTGTCTAAGCAACCTTGACCTTTGTGAAAATGGACTTTCAGTGAGCTTTTGGATGAACTACAGAGGTCAGTAAGATGGCACATTTAAACCCTGTTAATCATTAATATTTAAGATCCAGGAGTGACAGGCATCTTACGTCCCTTACAATATTACCGCTTGACCAAACATGGATATCGCGAGAATAACAGAAATGATCAGCAAAGATAAAACACCTTTAATGTTAGAAGTAACTTTACTTAAATTACCATAAGTTATGTATAGAAAACTGAGGAGAACATGCATTTTCATTTGGGCCTTAAATGTTAAAGGGTTAATCTGATCACTATTACGCCACGAAAATCTGATTGTGTCTGAACGGGGAGGCTGAATTTATGAGGTTCATCCACAGGCTTACCATCCTACGTTTGTGTGTGTGTTGTGCATTTATAATGGGTGGATGTATTCCGTTTATCAAACCAGCAATACTAAAGGCGAAATTTAGGGTATATAGGGTTTTCCAAAAAATCAAAATAAAACGAAAACTCTCAAAATCACTGCCATGTTGTTTTCTTCCGTTTTTTGTTTTTTTCTTTTCTGTGTTTTTACTGTGGCAATTTAATACTCGCGACTTTGGCGACTGAGGCTTGCGACTTTGGCGCCTTCTAACTTGTGGCCAAAGTAAACGCAGAATACCAAAGGAAAGCAACATGGCAGTACTTTTGAGGTATTTTATTCTATTATCATTAGTTTTGAAAGCAATAGTCCCCTTTAGTTTTGCTAGTTTAATCAACTGATACAGCCGTTATAAATGCACAGTATAACACACAAACAGGTGGTACGCCTGTCGATCGCCCAGTTTGTCACTCAATAAAGAACAGGGATAATTGGCGGCACAAAATAAAAGGTCGTTATATCCTCGGTCGGGTCATCGTTTCATAGTTCACTTTTTTCGAGCTAAATCAAAGTTGCCGTAGTCTTGCAAGGTTGCCGTATTAGCCAATCTACTGTTTAATAACGAGACTGACACGAATAAAGTCATTCGTGTAACATTTTTGTTTTTTTGTTTAGTTTTGTTTGTTTGTTTGTTTTTTTGGTTTGTTTTTGTTCTTTTATAATAGGCACGATGCATGCAGTTATGTGCATATCTTTTAGTTCCTATAATAATTACAGAGACTTAGGGTGCATAGGGCTATTCCAGTTATCAATATTCCAGTTGGGAAAACTAACCTACCAGGAATTTCAGTTTTCAAGAGAACACAACCCAATTTTTGGGGCTAACCAAAGAACAAGCGTCATTCTCATTATTCAACGCAAACAGTATTTTTTTTTCATTCTTCCACCGTGAGCAGAACAATGAACGAAATACCAATCTGTTTATTGCAAAAACGGAATAGGCCCCCGAAACACGTTACCGAATAATTCCCAAAACAAGCCCGTAGGCTAGAACCCACCAACCTCCCCCCACTCCTCCCCATCCCTACTGCATGGAAAGGTCCAGTCTGTAAATGATGGATTATATGGCGGTGGTCTGCTCAAATATAATTTTTGCTGTTGTTAATTAGGAAAAAACCTGTTAGTTTATTTTGTACGAAAGCATACGTTCGTCAAAATAGACTACATTCAAAGGGTGTTAACCTCGAGGCAGCTGTCAACAAATATGGTGAAGATCGCTCATCCCCTGAGTTGTTTGGAATGAAACTAACACGTTGGAAAAATCGATACCTGACAAAGGTACTGAAACTGAGGCCAGCAGCACCAGCAGTGGTAATCAAGGGTTTTGATGCTGCGTTATTTCCAGACGTCAGCATTCTGATTCAAATTGCGTACACGATTTCAGTGAGAATTGTGAACGTGAAAGACGTGCTAGCACGTTACGTCTACTGAACATTTACGTGCCAGCATTGCAAATGGGGGAAAGCAGCTTGTCAAACCTAGCGCTTCTTTAAATCTAATACGATACCCCTGTCGACCTTGACAGGTCTGCAACACCTACCTTCGCCTACACCCTCGTAAACTAGATCTTGAAAACTTGCTTTAGCAACAGTATAGTGTATTGCATTATGCATTTGCTGCCCAGTGAGCAAATGCTCGAACTGTGCCTGTATGAACTTTTCAAAATTCCAATTCGATCTGGATAGTGTGGATGAGAACCAGCTAGTGGGTGTGCCACTGCTAATTTCTATTTATTTTATTTATTTTATCTTTTGAGAGGAAACGAACCCACCCGGTCAGAAACCCACCAACGCCTATGGGGCTATAAAAGAAAGCGTCCTGTATATGGTGTTAACCAGTAGAATAAACCAAAGCCTTGTCTCTTTACTATTTTCTTTTCTTTGCAGTGAATTTCGTTTCTGACATTCTGGGACTAAACAGCGAATACCAAGACGCATTACGTACATGGCTTGAACCTTACACAGTATTGAATACCCGCTGGCATATTTGCTACAGAGCTACCGATCATGGGTTTAGGGCGCAAGCATTCCACGAAAAATGTGACAACACAGGAGAAATAGGAGCGACAGTCACCTTAGTGAAAGTAGGACGCTACGTGTTCGGTGGATTTTCGGACCAGATATGGGGAGGTAAGTATCCCCTCCGGGGCAGGAGAAGTGGGCGTGTCGGGTACAAAGAGGGAGGGTGGAAAATGAAAAAAAATGAAATGTTTGCCCAAAGACGTGACAGCACAGGGAACATTGAAAGTAGATATCTTAGATGGGCCATCTTTGGTTAAATCAGGTTGAGTTAAAATTGAACTCCTGGTTGAGAACCACCTTATTTGGCTCAACATCAAAATGTAATGCGAGAATGTGAAACGTATCTATTTATTTGTTTATTTATTTAGCTGTCTTTATTTAGTTATTTATTTATTTATTTATTTTATTTTACTTAACTCGAGCAAGGTAGGCTTAGGGAAATCAAAATTAGCATGCACAGAGTAAAGAGGGATTCACACAGTGTTGAAAGTTCATAACCAAAACACAAGCAACGGGGGGTCTCATCTGGGGTTACTGTCAGGTAGTCATGCTCATGAAAATCAGGAATCAGTTTACTTACAGATTCCCAATAATTATCTTGTCATAAACAACAGGAAATTCAGTACGATACCTTTGGAGCGCAAGAGCCTTTCTTTTCAGCATAGTGAACCCTGCTGGCCATGGTCCTGTTAAACTTGAGGTGAAACCTAATAAATTTGAGAAGGCTCTACGACACGACCCCAACGCAGGACCCGTCTTTGGCGAGAACGATCTTTACATCGGAAATCATGCTGACGGGTCAGCGGTATCATTCAGTGACCTTGGCCAAACGTACGAGCTTCCTAATAACTCGTTTGAGGCAGGATCCGTGGACGCCAGAACGTATTTAGCTGGAAGCTACAGATTTATTCCAGACAATATTGAAGTGTTTTATTATCATGGTAAGTTTTGATAAGAATAAGCGAAAGTGAAATTAGTAGTAGTAGTAGTAGTAGTAGTAGTAGTAGTAGTAGTAGTAGTAGTAGTAGTAGTAGTAGCCGTAGGAGTAGTAGTAACAGTAGCAGTAGTAGTAGCAGTTGCAGTAGCAGTAGCAGTAGCAGTAGCAGTAGTAGTAGTAGAAGTAGTAGTAGTAGTAGTAGTAGTAGTAGTAGTAGTAGTAGTAGTAGTAGTAGTAGTAGTAGTAGTAGTAGTAGAAGTGAAGTTAAGAACTTGATAAAAAATATCAAATATATATTTATGAATTTAAGGTGTTTCGATACAGTTTTTTTGGGACCATACCTAACTTTTTGAATCGGCTCTTAGACAGTCTTCTCCTTGTCAGATCAAAGTGAAATTTGCAATACTTGTTGGTTTTGGATTGAACTTAAGCGTGGTTTACATTTTGTGAAAATCGATATTTCCATGACAACGATAAACAAAAATCCTCGAAAACACTAAAATTGAAATTTTCCGCGATCCAGATTTAACTTTGAAAAGCAAATACCAACATCTTAAACTGTCGTGTATGGCAAACAAAATATACAAGAACAAAAAAATTCTGTATGTTTGTTTTGAAGTTAATCGCAAAAACATTTTCAACCTTAGTTTTTGCATAGTAATAGTAATTGCACCGAAAAATAATCAATGCTTTGATGAAATGGCTAGAAAATACTTTTAAAATGTGTCTTTTACTTACTATTTCACGCCTAGAAAGTTTTGTTGAAACTGGTGTTCGCGATATCGAGAACGAATTGTTTTTCCAAAATCATTCGCGTAATAATTTTGTGGTAATTTTTGAGTTTGAGCGCTTTTGCGAACATCTTAAGAACGGCTCGATGGATTTTTTAAAACATTAAACACGCGTGCTTGACGATGTGACCAATTTTAGTATCGAGTCTTATTAACATTGATTCACTAGAACACCTTTAGATTTAACGTTAAAGAGGACGTATGAACCGGCGGAAAAGCTTGCGTTACATGTTCACATTTGGCAAGTAAATGCCAATATATTCAAAGTAATGCGCAAAGCATTCCTCCGTGATTTTTACTTTTCGTTGTAATCTACAGTGCAACAAAGAACAAAGAAACCAGATAAAAATCACGGACCAAGGACCACATACTGTATTCTTCCTATTCAATTTATTGGCATTTTGATATATACGATGGACATTTTTAAAGATCCGCCTTCATCCAAATAGCCTTACGACCGTTTGTTATAGTTTTCAAACGGCTCCATTGTTCTTCACGGCCAAATCGCGTCGATTTATTTGACGAAGTTGCACCAATCTACAAGTCTTTTGGCTTTCACGAAAAGCATTTAATCCCCAAAACGTTGGAATTATCTGTAATTTGTCATGTAAAAGTTTCACTGAAATAAACATAGGTACGCATTGCGTGCTTGACCTATGTTGAAATGACAAGTCTTATTCTAGCTTAATTGCCATTTTTAAGACATACTATTGATCTCAGACGTCCTTTCAAATGGCTTGAATTTTGCGTCGCTTCACGGAACGTTGATTTCACTCTGCGGTTTCAAAAATAGCAATCACGTGACCACAAGTTGTTGACCGTAAACTGACCACAAAATCTGTAACGTTGAACATGCGGCAAATGAATTTCAACCTGCAATCATCACATATCCTAAAATAATACCGTCTCCTGAATTAACCCTATTTCGCCTGGGCTTTTTTTGAGTTTCTGAGCCTTGGGGGCACAAAGTGCCCCCCCCCCCCCCCATAGATCTCGAAAAGTATTCACGCTCTTGTGACGAAACTTGGCACGTTTATAGTACGTCATTAGCTTAACAGATTGGGTTTATGACGTGTCGATTATGACGTTTCATGACGTCACAATGACGTCACAAAGCAGCCATTTTGAATTTTGAGCCGCCATCTTGAATCCCCAGCATGCAGTCATACAGTTGACAATGACGTCATCGAAAAATATATGAATTTGTTCTAAGAAACAAACCTAATCAAAACAAGCACAAAAATGTTAACGATTAGCTTCTTTCTTCAAACAATAGGGAAAAAACTGGAAAAAACGACTGAAAAAAGACAAAAATAGCCAAAACACCTCCTGAGTAGACGGTTGCTATGGAAACGTCAATCACCATGGACATGTCATTGACACAGGAAAATTTTCTCTGATAAATTTCAGGAAAAGTCACGAGATTTGGTGGTTATTCGTCCAGCCGTTTAAAAGTTATAATTCGTTAAAGTCAGCGCGGGCACAATGTGCCCCCCCCCCCCCAGGCTAAATAGGGTTAAAATATCGTCTAATACTGGTTATAAACATTATCTTAAGGGAAAATTCGGGAAAAGTGTTATCTGAGGACACAAAATGCGACAGCTAGTAAAAATTCATTCAGGGAAAGTTGAGCGTTGTCGAGCTTGAGTCAACAAATTTAGTTCTTGCTGTGAACAAACTTGTGATCACACGATCATTTTTTTCAAACCGCGTAGTGAAACCAACGGTCCGTGAAGCGACACAAAATTCAAGCCATTTGAAAGGACGTCTGGGATCAATAGTGCTCTGACGACAAAACAACAAACCCGATCATTTTCGTAAATATTTCCCCCCTCCACTATAGTACACTGACTGCATATTGTTGCAACTGTTGCATTACGCTCTCATCTTAACTCACGTGCTGGTCATATGAGCGCTGGTGGAAAGTATTAAACTGTTTTGAAAACACCTTTATCTTCTACTCAGCAGTACCCTTGGAAGGCAGGACAAAATCCTGCTAAAAACCAAGTCGGACCAAAATTGGGAGATGGAGCAATCATTGGCTAGTAGGCCACAAGCTGAAACGTCAAACTGACACTAGAAAAAAACAACTGCATAAAAATTTCAAATTAAATGTTAGGCTGAAACCTCAGTTGAGGTCAACTAATAATCAGGTCTAAATATTACTACATGATATAAATCGAGGTCACAAAAAGAGGTGAAAGAAACAAGTGTATTAGGAAATAATTTGAAGAGAGGACAGCCATCGGCACTCCCAGTTGCACAAACCTGTTTATGCAAATTGCAGACCGAAAGAGGGCAAAGGTCGTTAAACAAATTTTCGCGCCATATGTTCCTGTATATGATAACCGCAAGAACGAAATCATTTCTATGTCGGCTGGAAAGTCTGTAGATATGACTGATATAAATCATGGACACAACATCGTAAACTAAAACTTAACCGTATTATGGGAAGAGAAAACAGATTTAAAAACCTACAGACACGCTTGAATAAACTAATTTATGCAAATTGGAGGCTTAAACGCTTCAAGATTATACTGGCTTCTGTTTCACACGCCTATCACGTGGACTACAAATCACACATGCCTCAGAATAAGCCAAAATTTGTCAAAATTAGCCAAAATGGTGCTCAAAATAATGTCCACAAAGTTAAGCACGTCTTCACTGAGCCTCCAATTTACTCTATGCAAATTCACGCTCTGCTCTGACCAAAGGTCACCTTCTTCACAATAAAATTATCTTAAAAATGTCGCTATAAATTTCAAGTTGCAAAGTTCAATCAAAATTATCCAAATCAAGCACGGATACAATTTTTTCAACCAGCATCTTGCTCAAAGATATGTAACCAAAACAGCTGTTTCATAACTCAAATACTGACCACTAATCGCATTAAGCTTATCACAAAAGAACAAATTAAGTTACAGTTTCTCGTCAACAAGTCTATTTTTGGGACGAAGTTGTTTTTGTCACGTTCCACCGAGGGCCCCGACAAAGTTCAATATGACCTGCCCTTACAATAGTTCTTGGAAATTACCGTCAATTCCACCAAAACAATTCAGGGAAACAACAAGGAAACGGGTTTTAAAAGATCCCACCCAGGAACAATTTCCGACTACCATAAATTCCAAAAAAAAAACAGCAAGAGGTAAAGGTGGTCATTCAATTAAGAGAGAAACGTGACCGTACACTTGACGTGCAAATGTCAACGCAAGCAAAGAGCGACTGAACATTTGAATAGGACAATACCAGCAACAATTACACCCCTTTATAATACAAACGGTTGCTACCCACAAATGCAAGCAAAAAGAATTTGAAACAGTTTCGGTGTCGTGGTGTTTGTGCTACAGTTGTGCTTACTTAAATAGTGAATAATATTTTTCAGTCTATTCCCTGTAAGTATTCTTTAGGTATGGTCGATGATGTGAATAGATTTGCAGTAAGCAATTTCTTCTAACAACTCACAACTCAACCGTTCCAACTTAGCAAAGAGTGACAAAGAGAGAGACATATTGAGGGCATTTAATTATTTTTTATTAAGTAAGAACAAATAGCAATGTTAGCAACACAATTCAAAACTGCCCTCCTTCATCTGCACGGTTAAATTCTGTAATAATGACGGGACCACTGTGGACAGAATAAAATACCTGTGAGCTGATACTATCTGTTTCTGGACCGTGGTCAATAAAAGTCATAGCTTTTCTTTAATTTCAATACCATGTAAATCCAGATTTCATGATGGAGATTTTGATTTACTGTTCCATCTAGGGGAATAGTCTTAGCCTAAGCCTTCGGAAAGATTCAGGTAGAAAGCTACCTTTTGCCAATTTTGGTTTTGGTTTCAGATGATGTGTTCATCATGCGAAACGGGATCTTCTCCTACAGCATTCTGGCCTCTGAATACTTTTGATTGTTTGCAACAGTTTTGTGAAGCTGGTCGTTTTCTACTTTTGACATTGTCTCAAAGGTGTCAAAGGTAGTTTTAAGTCCAGAGATAGGACCATTTATTCAAACGGACAAGGTAAAATACGCTAATTGCTTCGTAATTTATCATTTTTTTAGTTAACAGGCAAACCTTTTCAGAAGTTACTTTGTCAGGAAGCGGAACATTCGAGGATAGCAACATGGCCCCTTATCAGGCACGCTCTAGTAGCCCTTACCCATGGTGTGCCTTCTATGACGACGTTAACCAGTGGCTGGCGATTGACTTAGGAACGTCACAAACCATCAACAAGATAGAAATTGTCACACATAACAGTGATACGAAGTATGTCACCAGTTACAAAGTCAGTTACAGTGATGACGGACAGTCATTTACGCGGTATTCAAATGAGGTACTGGGTTCATGTACAAATCATACATGTTGATTAACTTTACCCAGACAGGGCAGACGGATTCTGCTCGTCCGGACCTTAAAAGTTTATACCTTTTTTAACATCTGAGCCAAAGCCACCAGACTTGTTCACTTTAGCTGAAATGTATCTCCAAGTATGTTAATGCTAGAAGTTGTCGTCTACGTAAATTTTTCCATGGCATCCATATTTTGAAAAACAGATATTTCCAATTTTGAAATTTTTCAAAAATATCGAGGAGAAAAATGGAAGCGAACAATGTACCCATAATTAGACCGAAAACGACGATTGCAATGAATTGAACAAAACGCAATTATTTTTGGCTCACCGTTAGCCTTAGTCTTAGTATTACAGTCTTCATTCGTTCTTCTCGGTTAACAAAGGAGCTGCGACGTAAACTAGGTAGGAAAAACGTGACTTGCTCCCAGTCCCAAGTAATCGATTATTTCCCATTATGTTTTCATTCAGAACGCCTTTTTCCATTGATGACTTTTTAAATTTTTTCCTTTCCCGAGCTGGTTTTGTACAATACGCGTTCTGGACTTACGTAAAAAGCCCGTCGGCATTCTTTAAGGGGGGGGGGACCCTTAATTACAGATCTGGCGTTATTGCTAAGGGATTTTTTGTAGTGTGTATTTTGTCACGCACTGTTTTGCTTTATTTTGTGCTGCTAGATTGGTGAAATGTGTGAGGACGAACATATAAATTTTTTAAAATTGCATTGCGTGTACGTAGCTAGTGCCAGTCCCCAACCGCGCATTCTAAAGAAAAATCTCTAAAACTCGAAGTAAAGAAGATAGAGTTCCGCCTTTTTTCGGGAATCGGAGATAATTCAGCCTTCTTAGTACTCTGACGTAAGCAATTACTGTTATTGCAAAGAATAGAAATACGTATAATATACAAAACGTATAAATATACGTACTTATGAAGTCATATCTTCTATAAATTTCAAAAAATCGATACGTCACGTTTTACATCTTAATGATCGTTAAGTATTGGCACTGTTTACAATAACAAGAATGAATGTCGTTTGAGTTTTAGGCTTTTTTCTGTTCCAGTCAAGTGACCTACCAAACGTGGCTGTGACTCCTAAATCTTGAAAACCTTTCCCCTAGAACAAACGTAGCCAAGCAGCCTATCTGTGAAAGTTAGGGTTTTCAAGATATGATTATTAGGAACATCCCATAGCAACAATATGGTAATTAACAGTCTCCCCCATTAAGCAGCGGTGTGTATAGGATTATCGAGATTTAAAGTGGCTGTCAAAAAAATCGCGCTTTAAAGAAAAAACTGCACGAGGTGTATTAATACTATACTGCTTTTTCCGTCTTACCAGATGTTTTACTGGAATATACCAGCAGTCCTGAACATTTTATCTGCAAGACATATCAAACTACATCCCTTATCCTGGAACAACGAAATTTGTTTGCGGGTTAAGATATTTAAGCAAGTGGGTTCCGATTTTGTGGGTACGTATACCTTTTTTAAAAAATTAACGCTCCACGAAATAGACGTTCTTCTCCATAGAATAAACTAACTGGAGCATTATTTTATGCAACTGTGCTGAAGTTTTACTTAAAGGACCATATACCCATTAATTGATTATCCTTATTCAGACCGGGTTGCACGGGGGGAGGATTGCACCCGCCCTTCCCCCTTGACTCCAACTTAGAGGGAAGATAACACATCCAACAACGTTTCCTTTCAGGTCCGCAGCATGAGCCCATGAACACAAATTGTTTCCAGGTAGATTTTAGAAAAAGGCACCAAATTTTGTGGCTTTCCCATGCATATGAAAACTCAGGTATAAACGTCCAAATTCCGTGGGGGCAGATTTTCGCCCTCCCCCTTCTACCGTTCTCAATAGGGATGAACTTGAACGCAATTGACCACCTTTTTTCAATGGTGTTGAATGTTGCTGGTTTGTGCTAATTGGAGTTTCCTGCACGTGCTTGTCTTCAGCGTTGTTGCACGTACCCGGCCAAACGTATTCAACATTGTCGACCACCGTTTATTCAACATCATGTAACAAGGTGGCCAAACATGTTCAACACGTTAAAATCAACAACGTTGATGATTATTGTATGAGAACTTTGAATCTAGAGGTGGCCTAACATTAACGAGGCTTTTATGACTCTCTTCGTTTTCTCTTAGATCTCGGGGTCGACAACCCCGTAATAATTCCAAATAGCAGCTTCACAGCTTCATCTTGGGCGTGTATGACCCCTCCTTCTTTTGCAAGTTCCAACCCTAATAAAAAATGTCATTCGGCTTGGTGTGGAGACGGGCCATCAAAATGGCTTCAAGTTCAATTTGATAAGGTGAAAGGAGTGTCGCGTCTCAGAACTAAGGGGTCTAAGCTTGGGCATGCTGTGACTTCCTTTTACTTGGCATATAGCGTCGACGGCGTAGGTTGGACGAACTACACCTACGGTGGTGTAAGGCAGGTAGGAACAAATTAACTTACTTATAGAATCTGCCCTGATAGGTCCGGTGCTGGTCGTTCTTCCGATCTTGTGTCTTGGATCTTAGAGAGCCCTCATTGTTCCAATGTTATTTTGCAAAACATACTACGAACTGTCCGACGTAATATACTCCATCCCGCAAACAAACATCGAAAGAAAGTGAACCCAGTACGGGGTCTCAATGCACTTGAGCGTCAATCGTCAGACAGCCTTTGACTAAAAACGTAAATTGCACTTTTAAAATTTTTAATTTAGTTTCAAACTTTAAATTGGAATTTCATTTTAATATCGAAGAATTTTAACCATCAACTAATATAAGAAGAAAGGGGGTTAGTTTCTAAAGAAACTGCGGTGCTGCGTCGGTGGGGACGTGAAACACAAAATTTTGGATTTATCAACCATAAGGTAAATTGGCCACCGTAAAGAGTTTGAAAGCTGACGTCTCGAGCGTTAGCCCTTCGTCAGAGCAAATCCTGTATTTGCTCTGACGAAGGGCTAACGCTCGAAACGTCAGCTTTCAATCTCTTTACGGTGGCCAATTTACCTTATCAACTCAGTTGATAAATCCAAAATTTTGATATAAGAAGAGATTTTTCTGTCAACGAAGGAAAAGGCACCAAAGGTGAAAAGGATAAAATTTAACCGAAAGAAAAAGGACAAACTGTACGCGTTTCCTGTTAATTATAAATACGTTAATCCTGCAAGCACCTAGTGACTGGAAAATTCGCCATCACCGTTGAAATGCAATAAGAGAACTTAAGGACGGTGCCTCCTTTTGTTACTGCGCATACGTTATGCGCATCTCGGGATATTCAAGTTTCTCAAGGAATTTGGCCACTAATACTACAATATTTTTGCGCGGTTCATGACTATGTGGAAAAAGCAGACTTCAGCAAGGGCTATCAGAATCCAAAAAGAAAATTGGGGGTGACCAGGCATTTTTCAGAGATAATTGAGCTTAAATATGGAAAGAAATTGTCATACATACTTTGTAGCGCTTTTTTGGAATTATGATTGCTTAAGAGCGGTTTGCTGTAAGAACCGACTAAGGGTATGCAAGATAGAAAAATCCGATTTCTCAAAATCTGCCAGAATAAAGGCTTTGGTGAAGTAGTTCTAAAAATATAAGTTTCGGGTCGTTTAGATTTTTATTTATTTTTTAGTGAATATTTTCGTATTTTGCCCTGCGCGGCAGTCAAAATCAAAGCCAAAATCGGGACTTTTCCGGAAACTCCTATTCAAATATTCAAAGCGTCTTAAATAAGATTAACCCGGGGAGTTAAAAGATCTTATTTCCTCTGTTTATTAGCAGTGTCAAAGTTTCATGAAAAGCGAACGTGAATTTTTAACGGAATTTTAAAATTTATACCCAACAACGGTCGTTAGCGACAACCCAATTTAGGCTAAATTCAAGGCTCAAAAAAGCACTCTGGTACATGGCTTTACACAACAAGTCTATACTCCGGGAAAGAACAATCACTTCAACTAAACTTCGGCCGAAAAACATTTTGGGACAAATGAAACGGGGAATTTTGAGAGCGCTTTGAAAACAGGCTGCTTGAGTGATATGAGCGACCCTTTGACCTTTCATGTCAACCGAAATCAACACACAGCAGCTCTTAAAATGTGACTTTCCTTCGCCAGAATACGAATTTGCTTGTTTTTCTAGAATGTTTTCAAATAGAGGAAACTAGGATTTTGAATTTGGAGGCCTTTGTTCCCAATAATGAGCGATGTTGGGCAATTTAGAGAAGTATGTTATGAAATTGACCTACTCTATTTATCACCGAATTATACATTCAAAGTCTGTTTACAACGTGAATGCGGAATCAATAACGAAGTAAAATTCCGATTCATGAAATGCTTAGGAAATAACTCTTACCTAAGTGAGCTTTTCCTGGCTAGAAACTGCAACTTTCATTGCAAAACACATAGCGAGATCGCCGAGCCGTATTGCACGTGAGTTGTCAAATGTTTCTACATTGAGGTTCCCTATGTTAACGATTAACCAGATTTAGGCCCGCATAGCGTGCAGTCGGAAACAACACTATGGTGAGGAACGCTTGTGCTTCATAGGAAAAAAGAAGGGGAAAAAGGAAAAAGAGAGCTTTTATTACACATATACTTATTATTATATATATATTTTTACATCCAAACCGGTGACACGTGCAATAGAGTTCTTCTGTTGCTGATAGGTTGCCGGAGGAAATTTGATGTTCACAACAAATATTAGTCCAAGAACGTAGTTTGAGGGCTTATATGAAGTTTGCACATCAAATTTCCCAGGGAACCTATCACACGTAGGGTCTGAGACAGAATCCCCCTATTGTTTTTATCGTCCAACGCTAATTTTTGAGCGAAAATTGCCAATATGCGTTGATAGGTGCCACTGAGGAGAGACAGTATCGCGTCACGTGATCGATTTCGACCAAATGCACACGCTAAAATGTAGCGTTGTAGTAGAAAAGGTTAGCGTCTTGTTGAACAAGCGACTGAAGCGTAGTAAACACACAAAATTCGTTCGATTATTCCCTTCAGAAGGCTCTTCAAACTCCCATTCTTAGTGAGACATTTTACCTTTTGGTAAGTAAAACACATAAAACCCACAAATCAGACTGAATGTCTTTCTCTAGTTTTCGATAAAACAGCAGCCACTTCCCTCGACTGGTTCCGCTACGGCAGAAGGTGCTGTGATTTGTGCCTTGCATGGGATACATATGTGTGCACGCCATAATACTCACAAACAGTCTTTAGCACGGCTGTTCTCAGCCTTTTCTTGCTGCCTTTCCTATGCATGTCGCACAGGTTCAACTTGTCATAAGCGATAAGATTGTAAAAATAATAATAATAATAATAATAATAATAATAATAATAATTTTATACTACTGTTCTACTGTTCTTACCCCCTTCCCCCTACCCTTGGTTACATAACTCAACCATGGACTAGGCCGCATTTTATTTCTTTGCTAAGAGTCTTTAATTAGAAAGTCTAATGTCCGCAAAGGAAGAAAGATATTGCACCCTGCGCCATGCGAGAAATACATCTGCCCAAGCCAAAATACTAAAAAAAAAAACACTCCTAAGCATGGGTATGCTTAGCGTTTTCACGCTGCCTTTCTTATGCAAGTCGCACAAGTTCAGGTCAGTGGTGTAAGCGATGGCGTGCTATAACTGTACAAGCCCGATCTAATACAATCTATCGAGTATAGAACTTTTGCTTCTCTAGCGCAGCACTATGACTTAAACGCTTACAGCGAAGTAAAAAGCCAATTCGCCTATCAGAGTGACGCAGCTTATACATTACTCTCGAAGAGAACAACTCATCCATCGTGCAGTGAGGAACTAGTACCTGGAGAACAACCTCGACCTATCTGCTTTCTCAGCAACTCGAATATATGTCAAGTTCTTGCCTGTTCCCAGTTTGTTGCGCAACTTTGAGTAGTAGTCTCTTTTTCATGGCAAATGTTTCAGTAAAAAAATTAGGCCAGTATTTTCCTTTGCCAACGTCAAAAGCTCTCTCTCAAAACTGTTGCCGTGTCACAAGAAAACTCAAAATTGATTAACATGTTTACACCGTCGAATTTACTTGAGGAAGTTGCAAGTGACAGTCGCAAGCTATTTGTAAATCGAAAGAATCATTCATGTGTCTAAGTTCGTGAGTTCCGATAGCCTGCGTAGCAAGCACTTCCGAGGACTTTTCCGCCTTTTTGAGGCATTTTGCGCCAAATTATGGCGCGCGCAAAAAAGGAAGGAGCGGGAAGTGGGGGGGGGGGGAGAGGCAAAAAAAGGAAACGCTTGCCCGCAAACGCCACAAGTTTGAAAAATGTCCCTTTGGCACTCAAGGTTTGCTGAATTCATAGCGTGACAGCTTGACAATAAAGCAACAAATAACAGATCACCGGATGTTACAAATTTACTTTCGTCAAAATCGAAACATGCTCCACGTAAGTCAAACCCACGAACTGCAGAGACGAAGCACTCGGAGATGTGATGTTGAAACCTCGAAAGTTGGAAACTCAAAGGAGGGCGCTTCAGGATTTGTCGTTGTCATTTCAAAGTTAATAAATTTGGAAATTTATCTCTGGTAGGAAAATCGGTTTTATTTCTTCGGGAACCTTTTCAAAGCGTCGGAAAGAAAGGATTCTTAAGGAGCAATTCTTGCTGATATCTTCAGAGTGGTTACAGTGGAAGTTGCTGAAAACTTGTATAGCTATTTTCGGAACGTGTCTGCAATCTTTGTGCTCGAAAAATTAGGAACTTAAGGGCATTATTCGAAGTTATTCGGAATGCAAGAAGTATATCGAGTCTCCTGTTTCCCATGCTCCGCCAAATCAGCGTATCAACTTGTCTAAACTGGTGCTCAAACCTCCATCAGGCAACAGTCTTTGTAGAAAGAGAAAGCTTCCCGAAAGTCCCTGAGATTTGAAGCCACCGAACAGCCGCCTTCTAGAGTCAAACCTGGCCATGGAAATTTTCCAGCTGGAGAGAAACAGTTAGTTGCGTTGATGCGGTCACGCTCAAATTAACTTAACTGATTTGACTGACGTTCTTTGGCGTACGGGTTCTTCAAAATCGTGGGGTTTGCGGACAAACGTTTTTTTCCTCCCTTTTCCCGGCCCCTCCTCCCACTTCTTTTGCGCTCAGCCCAATTTTTGCGCGGCCAAAAAGCGAAAAATCCTTCGAAGGTACGAAAAACTCTAGGCCCACAGAAACGCTTGCTACACAGGCTAGGGTTTCGATAGTGTCTACCTCTATGTCACAAGCCCCTTTTTCTCTTTCTGGGTAACCGAAATCCACTCTGCAAACACCCGTCCAGGTATTGGTCTTCTTTAGAGTACATGATGCTACACAGCAGTTGATAGCACCCAGCGTACTCACGTCGTAGGATAGCGGTGTCGATTGTGGGATTCTTGATCCCTTGAGTTATACAGCAGAGTTCCCTTGTGATGTCAGCGACACGGGCAGTTGTTGCTTCTGTTTTTGTTTTTATTTTTCGCTCTGGCAATGCAGGTGGGCAAGGGTCTTAACATATGGTTACTGTGCTGAATGCAGTAAAATCTGTTTAAAAACAGATTATATTGCATTCAGTAAAATTCCTACCGGTAAAGCATGCTAACTTGTTGAGAATCATTGTCCTGATGATTTGCGAAGTATTCAGCATTTTTCCAGGGACAGGCAGAGGAACCACTGCCCAAACGGGAGATATTAAGTGAGAAGAATCTCTGTGATACCTGCCAGATCATACTGGATGAAGTACTTTTTTAAGTATAAAATTAAATTTTTCATGGGCTCCTGATTTTTCACAACCTCATCGCATATGACTGACTCGAACCTGTGCAACATCCATAGGGAAGACAGCATGAAAAGGCTTGTCTACGGGTGTGGCTGCTGTATCATCGAACAAGACATTTGTGAAGCAAAGGAAATAGGAGACGTCAGCAAGCGGGCTAGCACTATAAGGCTCTATTAAACCCTAAAGGCCACCAACATTGGGAGAACTTGCTTAGTAGTACGTGTCACCGGTTTGAACGTAAAAAAAAAAAAGTATATAATAATAAGTATATATGTAATTAAACCTCTCTTTTTCCTTTTTCCCCTACTTTTTTTTCCTATCAAGCACAAGCGTTCGTCACCATAGTGTTGTTTCCGACTGCACGCTATGCGGGCCTAAATCTGGTTAATCGTTAACATAGGGAACCTCAATGTAGAAACATTTGACAACTAACGTGCAACACGGCTCGGCGATCTTGCTATGTGTTTTGCAATGAAAGTTGCAGTTTCCAGCCAGGAAAAGCTCACTTAGGTAAGAGTTATTTCCTAAATATTTCAAGAATCGGTTTTTTACTTCGTTATTGATTCCGCATTCACGTTGTAAACAGACTTTGAATGTATAATTCGGTGATAAACAGAATAGGTCAATTTCATAACATACTTCTCTAAATTGCCCCAACATCGCTCATTATTGGGAACAAAGGCCCCCAAATTCAAAATCCTAGTTTTCTCAATTTGAAAACATTCTAGAAAAACAAGCAAACTCGTATTCTGGCGAAGGAAAGTCACATTTTAAGAGCTGCTGTGTGTTGATTTCGGTTGACATGAAAGGTCAAAGGGTCGCTCATATCACTCAAGTAGCCTGTTTTCAAAGCGCTCTCAAAATTCCCCGTTTCATTTGTCCCAAAATGTTTTTCGGCCGATGTTTAGTTGAAGTGATTGTTCTTTCCCAGAGTATAGTCTCTTTGTGTAAAGCCATGTACCAGAGTGCTTTTTTGAGCCTTGAATTTAGCCTAAATTGGGTTGTCGCTAACGACCGTTGTTGAGTTTAAATTTTAAAATTCCGTTAAAAATTCACGTTCGCTTTTCATGAAGCTTTGACACTGCTAATAAACATAGAATATAAAATCTTTTAACTCCCCGGGTTAATCTTATTTAGGACGCTTTGAATATTTGAACAGGAGCTTCCGGAAAAGTCCCGATTTTGGCGTTGATTTTGACTGCCGCGCAGGGCAAAATACGAAAATATTCACTAAAAAATAAATAAAAAGTTAAACGACCTGAAACTTATATTTTTAGAACCAGTTCACCAAAGCCTTTATTCTGGCAGATTTTGAGAAAATCGGATTTTTCTATCTTGCATACCTTTAGTCGATTCTTACAGCAAACCGCTCTTAAGAGGCTATGACTGTAAATATCGAGAATCGGTGGACAGGCTCAAAAAATCGAAAATCCTGATAACTTGCCAGACGAACACTTTTGGGGAGCTATCTTCAAAAATATTACTTAAACTTTCTGGAACTCTATTGTTTTCGAGAAATTCGGAAAAAACGGTTTTGGTTAATTAATTATGCAAAACCCAGGCTCAAAATTAAGAGAATTGCGTTCGCTTGCTTTTAAACAATTTGCAACGCTATAAAACAATTTTAATTTTAGATGATAGCAATACTCTTCTACTTTCTATCAATGGGAGTTACTTGGAGTTTCGCTTTATTTATGTGGTTTGGTGGCTCTTTGAAACAAAGGCATTTTACGCACTTCGGAAAAAGGCAAAAATTGGGTAACTTCAGAGGCTGAAATTGGGTCTTGGTATGTGTAAAACCAAATTGAAATAAGTACTGTGATAAGATTCGGTCCTGATACTATTATGATATGAAATAAAAAATCTGGGCAATTCAGGCTCGCGCTGACAAAAATAAAAATTCGCGGACCAGTGTTTCTCGAAAACAATAGAGTTTCAGAAAGTTTAAATAATATTTTTTAAGATAGCTCCCCAAACGTGTTCGTCTGGCAAGTTATCAGGATTTTCGCTTTCTTGAGCCTGTCCACCGATTCTCGATATTTACAGTCAGAGCCTCTTAATTATCTAGGAAAAATGTGTGGTTACCCACATTTTTCGTTTTGGATTCCAATTACCCTTGCTAAGATCTACTTTATCCTCATGGTCATAACCTTTGCAAAACACATCTCTATTAGGAGGCACCGTCCTTAAAGGGGTCAATCGTAACCACAAAACTTGCGCCGTTACTAAGGACGTGCTAAGGACTGTGTTTTCGAGTAAGTTGTTTTGGAGCTTTCTTGCAAATAAAATGTTGGAATGTACGAAGATGAACGACTAAAAGAAAAAAGTAACAATAAAACAATAGTCTTTGACCGCCAGTGCTGGTCCTCAACCTCGTGTTGCAAAGAAAAATCTCCAAAATTCGAAGGAAAAGAGGAAGGGTTATGATTACAATAAAACAATAATCTTTGACCGTGCGTAGCCAGTGCTGGTCCTTAACCTCGCGTTACAAAGAAAAATCTCCAAAATCGAAGGAAAAGAGGAAGGGTCATGATTCTTTCAAAAAAATGAGAAGCAATCCAGGCAACCTCATTATCTGACGTATGGTATTCCCTCTGTAAACAGAGCTCAGGCAAGCCAGCACTAGGGGGTACCTCATTCAGGGCTTGAAAGGGAAAAGACATGAAGTATGCACGAATTTTTTCCCCTTTTTTATATAAATTTTAGTTGCTGTCCGGTAACTGGGATGCAAACACATGGGTCGCCCATGAAATGCTTCCACCGTTTAGAGCTGAGTATCTGAGAATTATACCAAACGAGTGCATCATCACCTGTTGTATGATCGTCCAAGTCTACTGGCACAGATACGGTAGGTGTTTCATTAAGTTTATTGTTTAAATAGCATTGACACGTTTATCACACGACAGCAGCTGCTAAAGGCGTCTGTGCATGATGACGTCCGATAAAATCTTCTAAGTTGAATTGTATCCCGCATCTGAACAATTTTTAAAACTAGAATTCCTTTTACATACATGGATTAAATTACCACAGGTTACGAAACATTTCTGTGGTCCTTAGCGCTCTTTCTTTATTTGTTTATTCATTCATTCGTTCGCTCGTTCATTCATTCATTCATTCATTCATTCATTCAGTCATTCATTCATTCGTTCGTTCACTTATTCATCCATTTATTTATTTATTTATTTATTTATTTATTTATTTTGTTGAAATAAAACACAAATATATTTGGTTAACTAAGGTGATAAACGAAGACAATTACAAGAATCGAAAACCGGGATATTTACAAACATACGCTTAAGCACGGTGCCTCCTTTTGTTATTGTTTAAATAGCATTGACACGTTTATCACACGACAGCAGCTGCTAAAGGCGTCTGTACATGATGACGTCCGATAAAAACTTCTAAGTTGAATTGTTTCCCGCATCTGAACAATTTTTAAAAATAGAATTCCTTTTACATACATGGATTAAATTACCACAGGTTACCGAAACATTTCTGTGGTCCTTAGCGCTCTTGCTTTATTTGTTTATTCATTCATTCATTCGTTCGCTCGTTCATTCATTCATTCATTCATTCATTCATTCATTCATTCAGTCAGTCAGTCACTCATTCATTCGTTCGTTCACTTATTCATCCATTTATTTATTTATTTATTTTGTTGAAATAAAACACAAATATATTTGGTTAACTAAGGTGATAAACGAAGACAATTACAAGAATCGAAAACCGGGATATTTACAAACATACGCTTAAGCACGGTGCCTCCTTTTGTTATTGTTTAAATAGCATTGACACGTTTATCACACGACAGCAGCTGCTAAAGGCGTCTGTACATGATGACGTCCGATAAAAACTTCTAAGTTGAATTGTTTCCCGCATCTGAACAATTTTTAAAAATAGAATTCCTTTTACATACATGGATTAAATTACCACAGGTTACCGAAACATTTCTGTGGTCCTTAGCGCTCTTGCTTTATTTGTTTATTCATTCATTCATTCGTTCGCTCGTTCATTCATTCATTCATTCATTCATTCATTCATTCGTTCGCTCGTTCATTCATTCATTCATTCATTCATTCAGTCAGTCAGTCATTCATTCATTCGTTCGTTCACTTATTCATCCATTTATTTATTTATTTATTTTGTTGAAATAAAACACAAATATATTTGGTTAACTAAGGTGATAAACGAAGACAATTACAAGAATTGAAAACCGGGATATTTACAAACATACGCTTAAGCACGGTGCCTCCTTTTGTTATTGCGCATACGCTCCGCGCATCTTGGGTCCAGTCTGAGATATTCAAGTTTCTTAAGGAATTTGCCCCGTTTTTTGATAATCTCTAATTCTGGCTAAAATCCAAGACGGCAGCCATCTTGGACGACGTCACAGGCCTGCAACCCATATTATATACTTCATCTCGTGGAGCACATCACAGGCTTTCTACTTAAAGGGACTATGTCAGCTATTTTTAGTAACTCTTTGAAAAGTCAAAAGTCACATATGCATCAATAGAAACCTACAAAATAATAGTCCAGTTTTGTTGAAGGTAACTATATTAGTGTGTCAAAACTATCAGTAAGTGTTCTAAGCTGCGGATGGCCAGGATGGAAATGGATTGCAACTTGAAAAAGTTGGGCCAACTTTTTCAAATTGTATCGTTGTGTCTTAGAAAAATCACTTAAAACTAGCTATAATTTGCTCTTCCTTCGAAAATTCACTTGATATCTTTCTATTGTGGTGATAGGGGCATTTTGTGCATGAAAAGATTAATAAGTTATACTATTAGCACAGTTATGACAAAAATGAGCAAACTCCCAGTGACATGGTCCCTTTAAGGTAAAATCCTTTCGAAATATTGTAACCCAGGAAAAACCCGAGAGGAATTGGGGTGGCACTTTGCTTGTGCATCCGGGGATTAGTGTAAAAGTCCTTCGATATATGCATGAGAAATCTATAAAATATACTGTTACATTGATTTTTAAAATATTTATCTGAAGCTCAAGATGATAAGAAAGCAAACTTTATTATATCATCGGGAGGAGAAGAAGAAAACACAGAAGGCTTCTCCCTGTCTCACCATTACGGCCTACTTACGAACACGGAATCGTATCAACTTACGTTTTCAACGACAAAGAAAAAGTGGTTTATGGAGATCCATAGAAGTCCCATCGTCCCTTTCGCTTGGATTCACGTTTGTATCACATGGAGCGAGATCTGGGGACTTAAGTACTACGAAAATGGTCGACTTATCAAGGAACAAGTAAACTTTAATTGGATCGAAAGTGTCCATCAGTATGATTCGGTACTCATTGGTAAAGCTGCTGCCCATAACATGCACCATAAACTGTTTGCACTCCAAATGTCCGAGCTCTTGTTTTGGTATGATTTCCTGTCAGCATCAGAGGTAAAGGAGACGCTCATCCTATCAGGTTAGATATCATCGCTAATAAAAAAATATATATAGCTTACAAAAACGTTGTCAGGGTTATATCTAGGGTATTTGAGAGGTAGAAGCTCCCCCCCCCAAACAAAAATGCCCAGCTTCCCGCCCAAAAGTATCGGAGCTAAATGTAACATTGTCAGAACGTGATCACGACTAAAAACTAAAATAAAATACCACTGTAACATTATCTCAAGATTGTGTCTCAAAATTCACCAGATTGCATCTCAGCGCATAGATTCATTTCAAAAAATTGCCGGGGGGACCCTCCTAGGAAACTCGTGGCCTTCGGCCACTCGGGACTTCTCCCCTAAACGATAAATCCTAGATAGAACCCTGGGTATTTAAACTAAACGCCAACAAAATGTTAAGTCACTGTCGTTTGGATGGACAATTTTGAGTATCGTAGACAATGACTCCCCCCCCCGGCTGCCAACCAAGGTTGGATTTTCTATTTTTAAAAAAAGCGATTTGCAGCAGTGCAGCTTTGTTTAGGAATTTGTTGATATTGCCATTTTAACAAACATTCAAACGCCTGGTACAAAAAATGTCCTACTTATCGCTCTCTTTTTCCAAATATGCCAACTACACATTGTTGCTCATTGTAGCTTTTTCTATCTGTATATCAACTGAATCCATCAATAACGACATTTTAGTGTTACAGATGGCCAGAAGCGATCTACTTACTGGGGACGCTTAACACAGCAATACTGAAACCTCGGCTTCATAAATATATCCAAAACTCCCTATAGTTGGGCAATAGCAATCACATGCCTTGCAACTAGATTGTGAAGCTATGCACTTACAAACTGAGTATATATAAAGGATATTACACGGCGGCGCGAAGATATGAATTTTATTTTCGAGTGGTAAAAACAATATTTTACGAACGAGCGCAGCGAGTGAGTAAAATATTGTTTTTTACCACGAGAAAATAACATTCATATCTTCAAGCCACCGTGTAATTTTCTTTTTATTATATAGACAAGAGTGTTTTTGCGCAAAAAACAGTGTAAAAGCAGGAAATGACGTCATCGATATCCTCACTAGTGAGGATATGGAAAATACGCCACTCGAGTCCCGGATGTAGTTTCGTATGAACTTTACGAGTGGTCTATTTTCCACTAAAACACTCTTGTCGATATAATAAAAGAAACATAACATGTAGAAGAAAAAATAAGAAATATACATATGAGACTTAACATAAATTGGGGAATATACATCACGTTTCTTCTAACTAGCTTAAAGCCACTTAACATGTAAAAACCTTGCGAGAGCGTTTAAACATGCTTCCCTATGGTGTTTTTAAAACTCGCAAAAATGTGTCAACTTCTATAAAGACGATTTTTGAGTCTAAATTGATATCTCACCATTGCAGATGCAAGCAGAATCTGGCTACCTGAACAACCTGAGATGGATTTTGAGTGGCAGTTACGAGCAAACTGCACTCCAACAAATGACACAGGACCATGCCATGGAAGTAGGTCAACATAATTTATTTCCAATTTGATAAGAATAGCTGTTTATATCACACACACACACACACACACACACACACACACGCACGCACACACACACACACACTACTTCTAGCTCGTCAAGTCTTCAACGCTTTATTTCACCTGTAGGCCTAGGCGTTCTAACTCGTGAGCTATAGAGTTAAACAGGACTGGAAGGGAAACTTTACATCTCCAAACAGTCCTGCATTATTTTGGTTACCAATATCTAATAAACGAACCTGATAAAGAGTTAAGTAATTTATTCTGAAGGTTTTCGATCAGTTGCCGAGTGAAGATTGTCATAATTATTAATTCGTCGAACACTTATAGGTCCAATGCAATTAAGACCCTCCTGTTTTCTTTTTTGATAATTTCTTTAATTTATATCTAAATACCTTGCTCAAAAGTGACTTGGTTTTAGACCACCAAGTGGACAATACCAACAATTTTTATTTTTTATTTACCTTTTTTTTTGTCTAAGACACAAAGGAATTAGGAGAATTTGTTAAAGTCCACCGGACGTTTTCAAGTTAGAATAATTTCCATCCTGGCCTGCCGCAGTCAAACATACGTATTGAAACATTGTCTTGTGCACTACAACAACCATTTTCATAAAACTAAACCTGTTTTTTGTTTTTTGTTTTTTTTTTTTTTGCTTTACCAAAGGTTCCTAAGGGACAATATTGTTAGTGGGCGTGGCGATATCGGTAATTCAGTGTTTATATTGAGCAAGGTTATCATTTACTTTTCTGTTCATATTTACGCTAACGACGAAAATGACGAAATGCAAACGTACTCTTTTAGGTCGTTATTTTCAGATGAAATTACGTAAAGTCGGCAAATGTAATATTCTTTGTTATAATGTTTATTATGCTGTGCAAGGTTTTGAGTCTGTGAATAAAATCCTAAAGCGTGACCATTCAAATAACAGCTACTAAGAATTGCTGCATTGTGGTAGATGCGAAATGATTCTTTTGTTCCTCTGTTCTGCTTTGGCGCTTAAAAAGGTTCTAAAATTGTATTGTCATTCGTAAATATATAGTTTTATACTTTTTTCACATTGTATTGAACAGTTTGTAAAGATCCTAACAGTTTCTTTTTTTTTTTCGCAGAGACTGGGCCTTTTTTGTACATCGAGTCTTCATACCCGCGTGTTAAAGGCAACAAGGCACGCCTGGAAAGCCGTGTGACTGTCCCTACAAGAAACTGCTTCACTTTCTGGTACTACATGCACGGGAGTACCACAGGGAGGCTGAATGTGTATTTGCGCCCGCACAGTCCCAGCGATAATGAGGAAACGCTCATTTGGAGGTTTGCTGGTTCCCAAGGTGACGAATGGAAGAAAGGAGAGATTCCTATTAAAACGGACTATGCGTACCAGGTACTTTTATGTGTTTAAAATTCATTGTGTTGATTGCAATTTGAATCTTAAAAATTGTAAATGCTGTGCGTGGATGCGCACTTAGCTATCAATCTAGTTTGCTGGCTTATGCACCACTTAAATTAATCTAGTAAAAACACAAAATACTATTCAATAAGGCAAGCCTTAAATTTCCACCTGTGTCAGGCAGGAGGCAACCCAACTGGTTATGAGCAGGGAGTTAAACCCGGGGACTGTCGTATAATAGCTCTAGTTATTGGTCAGAGTGGGGCTTTAACCTAACCACTCGGACACTCTGTCTTCCCTTGGAATTTTTGGTGGACTTTATAATAGCGACGATCCTACCCTGTTCGCCCTATGTGCCGGTGGGCAAAAAAATAAGCCTCGACAGAAATGAAACGTCCAATTTCCAATCGTGTAAGCGCGAGATTCCTCAAACACATCGTCAGTTCCTGCTCACGTTAGCTTAACACTTTCCAAACATCACGAAAACGTTTTTTTTAGTACTAGTTGAGTTAATTTATAAGTGTATTTTACTCAAACTGCGGATAAATCTTAATAGAATATGGTTATTACTGAATGCTTCCTTTTGTTTCGGCAAGATTTATGAGCTGGGAAGAAATTGTGAAAAGAAAATCTGAAAGAAATATATAAATGTAAAGAAGATCCTCGCAGTTATTAACGCAACTTATGCAGTTGCAAAAAGAAAGCCTGAAAAAATCAGGCTTTCTTTTCGCAACTGCATAAGTTGCGTTAATAACTGCGAGGATCTTCTTTACATTTATTTCTTCATTCCGCAGTTCAAATATATGAATTTCATATATTCATAATTTCATCTTCATCTTTCCCGGGTATATTACGAACCAATTTAATGACCAGCTCCCAGTTGGCTTGTTAGCTCATTTGGTTAGAGCGCTGCACCGGTATCGCAGAGGTCAGGGTTCGAATCCTGGCAAGCCTGATTTTTCAGGCTTTCTTTTCGCAACTGCATAAGTTGCGTTTATAACTGCGAGGATCTTCTTTACATTTATTTCTTCATTCCGCAGTTCAAATTAGAGGTGTAACGATACATCGAAATATCGATGTATCGCGATAGCGAGTGTCCCGATAGCGACGCATCGATTGCAAATCCAGCTATCGATAACAATTGCGATAGTTTCGACAACTATCGATAGTTTCAATAGTTTTTGAATAAATTAAAATAGTCCACTGTAGCCTTCTTCTTTAACAGAGAAACACGTCAAAATCCATGTTCGCTGGTTGTTTGCGCTGTCACAACAAAAGGAGCATGAAATATATAAACTTTAAACTTCTCCACCATGTTTGTTTTGAAGAAAACAAGATGCTGTACCCCCTCTAGGATAATTGACTGCTTAAATGACGTCATTCTCCTATTTCCGAAAGGGGGTACAGAGCAATGATTGTT
The DNA here is from genome assembly GCA_964030785.1 of Siderastrea siderea. NCBI lineage: Eukaryota > Metazoa > Cnidaria > Anthozoa > Scleractinia > Rhizangiidae > Siderastrea > Siderastrea siderea. Next base: position 22,316,021 of record OZ034979.1, on the reverse strand, counting down.
GCTGTTCAACAAAGATGGCGGATAAGAGCCAACCGGAGTGTTTTGAAATCGTTCCTAACAGAAAGGGAAAGGCAAACATATGGGAACATTTCGGGTTTATAAAGGAGCCTGACAAGCCCCTTGATAAAACCAGAGTTGGATGCAAGTTGTGCAGAATGGTACTCAAGTATTGCGGAAACACTACAAATCTAACTGACCACGTGCGACGGAAACACGCAACGTATTTGCAGCAGCCATCGACTGATTCGACTTTAGCAGAGTCTACAAAGTCAGATATGATGGTGTTAAATATAACATACACTTTAGCTACTACTGTTGAGTGATTTAAAAATTCTGACCAATACTATCGCAATAGTATCGCAATAGTATCCCTACTATCGCAATACTATCGCAATAGTGTTTCAACTATCGCAATACTATTGCAATAGTCAAAATGACCTCAATAGTCACCTCTAGTTCAAATATAATATACAGATTTAGCCAAGCCTAAAAGCGGAGCCCCCCTTTCTGTTTTGTCTGTTTTTTGTTTTTGTTGTTGTTTTTTTTGTTTTGTAATTGCTGGCAGTTATTAATTTGTGAAAATACTCTCATTCAAGTCGTTAAATTAAAAAAAAAACAACGAAAAAAAAAAAAGAAAAAAAAGTACCTGCTCCCGATGAGTGTCGAACCCGGCTCGTCGGCGTGAGATGCCGGTGACTTGGCCACTAGGCCATGGGCGTTTGACGTTATTTTAATTTTAATACTTATTTCTTTCTTCGTGACAAGCTGCCTATCAGCATGAAAATGCTGGTGTTTTTCCTGGCAAAATGTGTTCGAAACGCCGTAAAAACCATGGTTGTGGACAGAAAAAAACAAAAAGCACTAGCTCTGCTATATTTGGCGTCGAAACCGCTGCGAAAAGCTGCGAACTCAAGCGGTGTGCCGACCGAGTTTGAACAGAACCGACGAGACAAATTTGAACTTTTTGCCTGAACTTTATCGCCTAATTTCTTTCGCCTAAATTGAACTTTTCCCGTTCCACCAAAAAGACAACTAAGTGTTCTTTTAACCTTTTTTTTTTCCATTAACAAATTTGTTTTTTACTTTTGTTGTCTTTGCTTGTTTTGCTACAACGCGGGTCAACATACGATTTCGCGCCAAAAACACACGGGATTCAGCACAGGGTTATATCCAGTGTATGAAGTGTATTGGTAGCCCTCTGGTGCGGACGGACGGACGTACGGACGGACGGTCACGTGACTATTACGTCACTACCAACATTTTTTGGCTTCATAGGTTACCAAATTTCCTTAGCAATGGAGCTCCGCTGACGCGCTAGCGCGCTGGCTCCGCTATGAATTTCATATATTCATAATTTCATCTTCATCTTTCCCGGGTATATTACGAACCAATTTAATGACCAGCTCCCAGTTGGCTTGTTAGCTCAATTGGTTAGAGCGCTGCACCGGTATCGCAGAGGTCAGGGTTCGAATCCCGACAAGCCTGATTTTTTCAGGCTTTCTTTTCGCAACTGCATAAGTTGCGTTAATAACTGCGAGGATCTTCTTTACATTTATTTGTCCATGTTAACTTGTTCATCGGCCATAGAGGTGAGGGCGTTTAAGGTAGGGCTGTGGTGCCTCCTAAATAAAACTCAGCAGCGAAGTCGTAATATTGCCCGGGCAACCGAGCGTAGAAATGCAGTTGGCGCAGAAAATTTCACCACTCGTAATGGGCAGTTCCAAACGAAGTGTCTCCGATTTTCCCTGTTCCGAACGAACTTTCAGCGAAGGGACACGAAGCTGTACCGAGGTCATGTCGTTGGTAATCGAGGATTGGAAAAGCACATACGATTTGATACGTCAAAAGTTCGGACAACTTTCAGGCTTCTCGCCAAGCAATCGGTTAACGCACGAGGGATTGGACAAGCGACGTTTCGGCAACGTTCCAGCTTGGGGCCTTCCTCGTCGAATCGGCGGGCGAGATGACATAGAATTGTGGAGAGGATTAGATTTTTTGACTTGCTATCTGTTTTCTACTAGTGAGTTCCTTTCTCTTTGCTACATTATTGCAAGGCATTTGACTTTTAAGCTACTGAAATTAATGTGTAATTTAGCGGATTTGCATGTATTTACACATGAAGCAAATCTTCAGACGAATCTTGTCTCATAAAGCGGCCTCGAAAGCAACTAGGCCTAGGTCTGAATAATGCTAAATGTTCCTCCGGTTTCAAAATATACAATGAATTTGGAGAGTTTTGACACTAAATTTGTCAGGATTTGAGAATATTTTGTTGGCAATTTGGCACTGAAGTCTCCACTGAAGTGTCTCTTCGTGGCGAAAGCATTCTGTCATTAACTAATCAGATTGAGGTCGATTGCGGATAGAACTAAGCAGAAACCTTCATCTGGAACCCCGTCGCTGTCTCAATCCAGTTTTAAGGGAGCAAACATGTAAGTCAATGCTTGGCAATGTAAAAACCAGCACGAGAGAGTAATTTGTGTTCGTGCTGACTGAAAATCTAGGAAAACAGTTTATCCTATATACGGTTCTTGACCTCGCGTGACGTCTTGTTTGTAGTATTTTCTGTAGTGTAATCTTTAAAACATACTTTCTATCGTCTTTTGCCTCTCGATTTGGTCTGGACATTTATTTATTCCTATCCTTTCCTAGTTTTGTTTAGTTAAAGCATCATTACGACCCTCGTTTAGGTTTTGTGGTTGAATCAGAGTAAATGTTAACGTTTATTCCGGTAAAGGGATTGAAACGGTCTATTCTTCTTTATCGCGTCGTCAGTACTAGTTTTTAACTGACGTGAAATTTTTCTTTACTTTCTGGACTTTGGACTTGACTTAAGAGCGAATGCGAGGTGTTGTATCACCTGACAATCAACTATTTGCTTAGCTCAATTGAGACGCATGTTTTGAAATATAGATGTGAAAAAGATTGAACTCTAGTCAATTCCTTGTCTTTCAACTTTAATTGGTAGCAATGTAAACAACTTACATCACATACATTTTTTGTCCGAGCTAAAAGCCACCGTGGCCCTTGTTACTTTCAAAACCTCTGTAGTTTCACAAGTCCCTACACTAAATATGGTATGATAAAAAAGATAAACAACTGCCATCAATAATGGAATGATTCTTTAACTAGTGTCTGTTTATCTCTTTAAGGTTGTAATGGAAGGAGTGATTGGTGGTTTCCATGGTGATATTGCTATCAGCGATGCAGCCTTAAGCGTGAATGACAACTGCTCCTTTGTGCCAAACGAAGCTAGGTTTAACTCTATAGGTACATAATGTTGCTCACGCTTTTAGCTCTTTAAGTACAGCAAGTTTTTATATAAATAATACTTTCACAATCGAATGAGGTCACAATCGAAACAAGCACAAACAATTATTCCATACCGTTACTGGATAAGGTTAATTCTGATTATGACCTGCTGAAAGATCTGAAATCTGCTTAAACATCTTTATCAAAATTCATGAGTGAAAAAGCAAATAATCGAAGCGCGTATGTTTGTTTATCAATTGCCTAATCTAAATATATATTTGGAATGATTCACGCGATGTACTGGGATCGACTTCCTTAGTCGTTTGCATTCTTCCATTGGAACTGCCATGAATATTAAACCCTAAAAAAGCCACGATTTTGTCGGTAGAAGACCGGAGTAACATAATTTGCAATTCATGCCAAACTTCAGCTCAGGGTGCAAAAAACGTGGCCGGTAACTCCGGTATCCCTGGTACGCCTGGTAACCCAGAGAGTACAGGCGACCAAGGTCAGGTGAGGGATCTTAATTTTATACCCTTGCAGATAAAAGCCTGAACTATATACCCTTGCAGATAAAAGCCTGAACTAATCCTGGAATTCAGTTAGCCTGAAGTGTACCATTTACATGAAAAACCAGATGAGGTTAGAGAACAGAAGTTCTCCTAATGAAAATGGTCTTTTTATTCTGAGTTTACTACTTGGAATGGCCAAGGTGGAAAATGATAACAACTTGCAAACCTTGGCCCAACGTTTTCCAATTCTTCCCCTGGGCTCTTCAAAAAAAGCTAATTAAAAACGCATTACGGTTTGCTGTCTATTCACTTATTTACTCATAACGTGTCTGAGATATCTAATGCTTCACTCGACCTCCAGGGATTTAAAGTACTTTCGATTCCATGACATTTCTAGCAGTATTATCTCAGTCAGCTACTCATGTGTGCTTACAACCACCATTGAAACATTTTTTTGGGATACCTCGTCAATATTAAAAATCATTTTCTTTTCTTCTTTGTTATGATGAAGTTGTTGAATCAAGAATGATTGGTCACGTTGACAGCTATCTCAAGCTGTTAAATGATTGGCTAACGCAAGCAGGATTCTTCACCAATCGCTGGGTTCCTTGCTATCGAGCCACGGAACATGGTTGGAGCAGTTATGCTTTCCACGAAAGGTGCGACCACCAGGAACCATCACTTGCAATAGTTCGGAAGAACTCGTACGTTTTCGGGGGTTTTTCTGACATCATTTGGAAGTTTGAAGGTAAGTCTTAGGGCCAGCAATTCTTGACGTCTTCAGGAGGTCAAGGAAAGATGATGCACCTACAATTAATTTACAGGAAAATTAACCTTTTTCTATTTTTTCTCTCTGCAATCATGTTATTTAAGCACACGTACTTCACTATTTAAGGTATTTGGCTATTTGCATGTGGTATTTAATCTGTCATATGTGGGTTCAAGTGCTTAGTTAAATAAAATAGATTCCAATTTTGAGTTCTGGCACCTATCTGAGCAAGTCTTTAGCATGCTGAGCGGAATGAGTCGCTTTGGATGGTTATGGTTATGGCATGTTAGTCATGTTCCCAGTACGTACATATGTCATTTGTACGTACGTTGTACGTCGTAGGTAGGTCATACATGCGTTATGTCGTCCGTACGTACGTTCTTCATTCGTTGCCATACGTTGTCAAACTGCGTTTCGATAGGAAATAAACAACGTTGGATGGGTTGTGCAGTGGCATACTACGCGTGCTTTTCATAATGTTTTCGAACAGGTCGTAAAAAATGAAGTCATCTGCTTAGACTTATTTATAGACAAAAAAGCTTTCTTAAGTCTTAAAACCCACGGCCCCTGATTGCGGTCTCTTTTTAGCGGATTCTTCTGGCTTGAATCGTGTTCTGCCTTTGTAACTTTATGCCCTTGCAATGGGATCCATAAAGTGTGTCATATGTAAACGGCAGCATAGCTGTGGCCTACTCGTGTATGCATGACTGAAATATGGTGTTAAAAAAATCGCATTCGAGCGCAATTCTGATTGGCAAGCGGTGACAAAAAATTTAAATCAGAAACTAAAACGTTTGTGATTGGCTGAAATGGCATAATATTTCTAATTAAGAGTCACCCCCTCTCTACCCCCTCCAACCACGTGGCTTGAGCTGTAGTGTAGTTCTGTGGTCAAAGCACCCGACTAGTGTGTGTGAGTGTGTGAGGGAGGGGGGGGGGGGTTGGGTAATGAGTGCACTACCTTGGACGACACTTCTCCGTAGACACATTTTCGTGAAAAATAAAAACTGTTTACAGTACCAGAGATCGAGCTTAATATTTCCCATCTACTTGACGCATTATATGCCTTAACAAATAACATTTTTGATCATCCCTCCTTACCGGAGGCCTACATCCGTTAATGCTGTATTGTATTTTTAACGTTAAAAAACCTCTTAGGATGTAGAGAAGATCGAGCACTTGGGTTGGAAAGTGGTGCTATACCTGACGGACAGTTACAAGCTTCTTCAGAATGGGATCAACTTCACGGTGGCAATCGTGCAAGACTACACATTACATCAAGTGGCAGCTACAAAGGGGCCTGGTCAGCTCGCAGCAATGACAGAAATCAGTGGCTTCAGATTGATCTTGGTAGTCCGCTTAACATAGTAACAGGTGTGGCCACCCAAGGAAGGCAAGACTACGACCAGTGGGTAACAACGTATCGGGTAGCGTACGGTGACGATGGAGTCAACTTTCAGGAGTACAAGGAACCAGGACAATCCATTGACAAGGTGAAATAATAATAACAATCCTGTCCATTGAAATAACTAAGACCATTACACAGGATCTCAAAGGGGATGGGGTCCTCTGGAACCCGGGAGCCCAGAAAGTTCTGTCATCGAGACCGGATCCTGACGCCTCTCTTGACTTGTAGCCCCAGCAAAAATACTGATTCTGGCTAATAAGTGGAGCCCTAGGACCCCACTTTTTCCATTTTAGAGCCCTGGCGCCCTGCACTTTTAGGCCGGAGTCCTGGATCTCTTAACCCTTTTGTGTCCTTGATGACATAGCTGCTTTCTGATTTCAGTTTCTGAAAATGTGCTGTTACCTATGTGGCCAATAATAATATGTAGGGCCAATATTGGTGCGAAAAGTATTTTTACGTGATCTTCACTCAAATTGAGATGACCCTGGTGGCAAGTGTGCATGCTATCCTCCCTTTGGAAGCCCTGTACTTCGTGCTCTCTGCTTCCAAAGGTAAAAGCACCCTTCCTCTTCAGCCGGGGTGATTTGCAAACCCCTTGGAGACTGGGTCAATGTCAGAGCTCTTTAGGTACTCCTTTCAGATGTGACATACGTTATAAATTACATCCAAGCATAGGCAAACACTGGTTAATAATTACCAAGCTGCAAAGCAGCAAGGTACAAGTGTATACCACACTTGTGAATAGGCAGACAATATAGATTTTATATTTCTGACGTTTGGACGCATTTAATTTACTCAGACAGTGTCATTTCTTCGAAAAGAGTTTTTAAATTTATAATTGGTGTTTTTTGGAAAACAATCTGTAAAGCATAAAGATCCAGGGCATGTTCTACCGGGTATAGTGTATGTAGCCTGCAATTAGGCTCCTAAAACCAAGGTAACAGAGCCTTTCATAAAACACTTTACCTGACAATTAACCATGTTACCCTCTTAGGAATTTGCCGGAAATACCGATAGGGACACGGTTGTTTACCACGAACTAAACCCACCAATCAGGGCACGTTACATTCGCTTTCGACCTAAAACATGGCATGATCACATATCAATAAGGGTGGAACTATACGGATTTCAAGGTATGTGCTTCTCTAGTACGGTTCTCGTGTTAGAACAGTAGATGAAACACTAAAGTGCTATTATTCAAATGAAAACTACTGAACAGTATTTTCCTGGTGCTGTTTATTGTACTGAAGAAGGTGGCTCTACCTAATGAGTCTGTGGATGAAATCCTGTAATATGACCATTCGAAGGAAAGCTTCTGAGCAGAAAGCTCAGAAAGCAGAAAGCTTCGTGCTGTTTATCATTCTGTATTGGGTGGTTCTTTAAATGAAATCCCAGAAATGCGCCCTAAAATGTAATTTCAAACCAGGAATTATCAAAAATTAAAAAAGCACCGTCCCTTATAAACAAGAGTGTCTTCACCAAATGATGGCATTTAGTGAGTTTTTTAAAATTACTTTCAAATGCTGTAAAATCATCGAATCAACGGACACGTCAAACAACCACCGTTATTGACTAGAAATAATGTTCTAGAAAAGAATACATACAAAAAAATCTCGAAAAAATACCCCTCCTCTTTGCAGGAATTAGCAATATAACCAAGCCCAGCTTAAAAGCATTCCTGTTCAGTTTGCGAAGCTTCTATGGCAGCTTACCAGACACTCGTTTGGATATGAAGCCATTACACAGAGATCTGGCAGTCACATTTAGTCATGATATGCTAAAGTTCGGACACGATGACTTGACAGTTCACCTTGACAATCAAACTACTGTAGCGAACATTGGAAACGTTTACCAAGCTCCTAATGTTTTAGAGGCTAGCAAATTCTTCGCGGGGGAGAAAGAATTCCAGGCCGATGACTTAGAGGTCCTTCAGCCCGTGGGTGAGTTCACGTTGTGAGGAAGGTGTTTGTTTATCTCAGTGGACATAATATTTAATTAATGACGGTGCCTCCTTTTGTTACTACGCATACGTTCTGCGCATTTCTGGATATTAGGGTTTCTTAAGGAATTTGCCCACTAATACAACAGTATTTTTGCGAGGTTTAAGACTATGTGGAAAAAGCAGATCTTAGCAAGGGCTATCAGAATCCAAAAAGGAAAATTGGGGGTAACCCGCATTTTTCAGAGATAATCGAGCTTAAATTTGGAAAGAAACTGCCATACATTCTTTGTATTTTAACGCTTTTTTCGAATTATGGTTGATTAATTATCTCTGAAAAATGCGTGGTTACCCACTTTTTTCTTTTTCGATTCCAATAACCCTTGCTAAGATCTACTTTTTCCCCATAGTCATAACCTTTGCAAAAATACATCTGTATTAGAAGGCACCGTCCTTTTAAAAATAGCTTTATCGTTTGCTTCTCATTTCGGTCACGATGGATGTTTTGAACACGATGTTTGCATCCTTAGTGACTTATGTAACTACCTTAAGTGTATTTACTGAATTGGCAAATTTGGTCATGACGTACACCACAAATCACCACGCGAATGTTATGTTATCGCTTTCACCCCACGATGCTTTAAGTCCGTTTCCACGACCACCTCCCTGATGTTAAGAGTAAACAACAGTTGTTTAACAAACGTTCGCATATGCCGTGAAAAAGGTTATTACTATATTGCAGTAAATTTCACATACTGCTTACTGCTAGTCTTCATCGGGCGATGAGTTCCACTGGTTACTTAGCACTATTTTCATCACTATGATCGGCTGAGATCGGGGCGTTTCGATCCTCATTATTCCAGTGAGAAGCTGCCACCTCGGCTGCCAGGGTGGTCCCCTGGTGTGTTTCTTGATCGTGGACATCCATGATTCAAAAACTTTCATTATCCCTGTTGATGGAGTTAGGGTGAAGTCTTATCTTGAAGGCTTTCTTGATCCTTCTGGTGTATTGCTGAGAGTCTCTTTACGTCGTTCCAAAGCGCATGATGGCTGGCGATCTCATGGGCTTGCTCGGAAACGGCGGAGGTTTGCGTAGGGTATATGTATATGGACATGTATACGTAGATGTATTTATTAAAGAAGAAATTCTTCTTGAAACACCAACAATTAAATGGAAAGTTTCTCAGAGCTTTAATGAACAATGATGTCACCACTGACGTGCAGCCTCGTTTTGATGACGAGGCTGCAAGGTTGCTGCGTAGATCGAGGGGCGGTGGTAGCCCTGATTACGGTTCATGGCCTGCTGGTGCTGGTAGATGTAGACAGCCTTGCGGGTTTTGTCACCAAAACAAGGCTGGACATCAGTAATCGCGTCATTGACAAAGGGACTTGGATGATTTCCGAAAGCTCTTACAAACTTACCGTTTAATTGTTAGTGTTTCAAGAATAACTTCTTCTATGACAAGTTTTCCCAACAAAGGAATCTTCACGCTGTTATTTTTGAGTTGCCCTTTCGAAGTCTTTTTATAGTGAAAACGAAATATCGGCAAGTTTGATTTCCATTGCTTATGTTATATTTAGATCTGAGTATATCGCTATGAAATATTAGAAATGATAATACCTATACGCTACCTACCTGAGATCCTAGTAGTATAGATCGTTCTGCATTCCAGCTAGGGACGCAAGAAGTACTATTTCCAAAACGAGAGCGAGTGTTTCATCGGGGTATCCAGTTGTTGATTTGCATATTGTAAGTGGTATATACCACTCTTACTGGAGATTGGTATACCGTTTTTCATTGGGTATCCAAATGCATGCACGTGATGTGGTATACATCTCGTGAATGGAAGTTAACTTAATGAATAATTAATGAGTTTGAGAAGAGACGTATAATAAGGTAAGACACGGCGTCTCATTCAGTTGTGCATTGTTTCGCAGATTCCTTATGTCAGCCTTCGTGCTCTCAAGGCCAGTACTGTGATGACGTCACAGGACAGTGTGTCTGCGACTCAAGCCTTCGCGACGAGGAATGGTGCAACCAAAGTACGACATTGTTTTCCTTTTTATTAAGTAAACAGAGCTATCAAAAGTTAGCAATAATTAAGGAAAGCTGATACTGGAAGTCTGCCGTACGTCCGACGTACAGTTACGTCCAAACCTGCGCAATTGATGTACATTTCACTCTAAGCTAGTTTACATTATAATTGGAAACAAAATGTTACAAGTTCCAGCTGGCAGGAGCAGCACCAACTGCCTATCAACATATACAAGGCTTAGGCGTTGAACACGAAGATATGATTCGACAAAATTAACCTAGTGTAGGATCTATTGTTTTCCCCGTCTTTATTTGAGCTAGATTTCAAATGCATCTACTGGTATATTTTGTTCGTGCACAGTGACAGATGTTTCAAATACACAGTCATGACAAATAACAAATAAATTTACAGTTATACGTGTAATGTACTTTCTATATTTATGCAGAAGAGGCTACAAAAAGCCTCAGGATCGACTCAGGAACTCCAAGGCCCGAAGTCTATGACTCATTTATCAGTTGCCAACATTAGGATAAGCCTTCTCTTTGAGAAAATGCTATATTCTGTCCTGGAACAATTAATTCGCTCCTTTAAGTAGCTTTGAGCCCTTCAGTGTCCAGTTCATTTGAATCGAGACTTCCAGAGCTCTCCCATTTGTTCTCACCTTTTAAATGGTGTATTTTGATCCGTGCAAAGTCCAAAACCTCCTGAAAATTGTTTCACAAAACAATCGGTCGGGCCACCATTTTTCAAATCCCTCCAAATAAGCCTGGTAGAGGCATTGCATTAACCTAGCCTTGTCCCCAGGAAAACCACGGTCAAAACATCAGCACCCTTCCGTCCCTACCCCACAGATCATTAACATACCAATCAATTATCCAATGACCTTGAACAACCTGCTACGACGAAAAGTCGGCATTGCTATAACACGGTGCCCCACAGGCCCGCCTCAATAAAGTTAAAATGAACGAATGTGTGGAGGTTACATTTAGATGCCATTAGAAACATTCTCGTCTGAGGAGCGGTGACAAAAATTTGTAAAGATGATCAAAAGAATAAACACGATGCCATGCATGCCAGTACTTTGTCGAGGCAAATTTCGTAAATTTAAAGTAGCCCCATTTTCGGTAGAGAACCAAAGAAATTAGAACTTGTGGAGTTCAAGATGTGATAGACAATTATAAGAAAAATGGCACTACATTTTTTCCTCAGGAACACAACAAAAACAAGGGAATTTATATCATCGTACCGACCCTATTTGGCTGAGCTGTGAGAAGCACAAGAATCCCTTCAGCCAACCCCTCGGTTTAGCAGCAGTACTTAAGCCTCCCTATCGTTAGCCATTTGTCAAAGCACAATTCTGGAAAACCAGGATGTCGTTTTGTTAATTAAGCCCTTCTTCAGCAGACCAACTGGGTTTGGTTGAACGTGTTAGGAACATAGAGCTCTCACCAGCACACTTTTTCGGTTGGCAAGGGTGTGCAATCCTCCACCCCACCTCAAGGCAATGCTACAGGGAAGGGAAGGGCAAATTCTTTTCTCCAAATAATTACTTCAAAATTTTCTAACGTTGCATTCAAATCGACTTCTTTATAATCAAGTGTGTCATGAGGCTCTGGGAATGGAAAACTTTGCCATATCTGATGGACAAATCAGTGCCTCATCAGAATGGAGTAGCACTCTTGCCGCTTTCCTTGGAAGACTGCACTTGAAACGCTCTTCAGGCAAGGCTGGGTCTTGGTCGACGCGGGCAAATGATGATAACCAGTGGCTTCAGGTTGATCTTGGTCGTCACACCAAAGTAACGGGTGTAGCAACGCAAGGTAGAAATGGTTATCCACAATGGGTGACCAAATACAAGCTGCAGTACAGCAACGACGGAGTGAACTTCCAGTACTACAGGGAACAAGGGCAAACCACAGAGAAGGTGAACTTTTAATTGCTTTCGTTCGACAACATTGTTTTCTTGCTTGGAACCATTTACTGTTTCTGTTTCGCTATATGGTTCTCTTGTGGAGACAAAGTCCGAGACTAGCCCAGTGTGATCTGTTTCGTTTTGTCATTAGTTACCACTATCAACCCTTTCGCTCCCAAGAGTACCTAAAATCAAAATTCAAGACTAATCTCAAATTTCATTTTCTAAAATACTTAAATATGAATAGTACCATGTGAAAGTACTGCTGAAGAGGTTTCGTTTGAAGGGTCACACCACAGGATTTCATCCGCAGACTCTGAAGATAGAATTATCTTAATGTCTCCATAACTGACTCTGGGAGTGAAAGGGTTAACCTAAGGACTTTAAATCAGTTAGCCTAATGAATTTTAATAATAATAATTAAACAGGTTTATAGCGCTCACATCCACTAGTTGTTCGTGGCGCTTTACAACAATACTAAAAATGATAATTTTATAATAATAAATAAAAGAATTGTTAGAACCACAGATTTAAGTAATTTTATTAATTTAGATTGTACAACTTAATTTGACTTCTTATTTTAATTATTAACTATTTGGTAGATATGTAATATGGATTACTGCCTGTGATAGATAATTTACATTTTAAATTAATTGTTTCTGAATTGTTGTACTAGGCGTTTCATATAATTATGCAAATCTTAATTGTACATAACTTTTAATTGTGAGTGACCCCAATTAGTGGAAATGCTAGATTATTTTGACACTGAAATTTATTATTATTATTGTTATTATTATTATTATTATTATTATTATTATTATCATTGTTATTATTAACCTTCTGAAGCTCTTCCATACTTATGTTCGTCCAAATTTGTGTTAACTTGATCAAAAATCTATGTGTCATCGCAGAGGCTCAAGTAGAACGGCTATTAAGCGATTATTTTTGTTGTATAAAGTTTAAATCCCCTTTGAAGAAACCTTATTATTTTCACCATATGTTGGTACCGCTGGTACTCTGTTCTCTTCACTTGTGTTAAGCACCTAGGTTCACATTACGAGTTTAACTCTACTCAGACCGGGCTTTTTTGGTCCCCTGGGACGGTGGTGGGGGGGGGGGGGGCAGAATCCGCTCCTCCTTTACCCTCAGACTATTACGTAAAGCTGTCACAAGGAAACTTAAAGGACAGATATTACGTCCAAAAAAGTTCCCTTTGAGGTCCGCAACAACAGCTGGTGACCTGTACCAACATTAGCTTGCTTAGTAAAAGAGTTATAAACATTCAAAGTCCGTGCTGGCAGATTTCCCCCTCCCCCCCCCCCCCTGCCTGAATAGAGTTAATTGTTACTATGTTTAAATGGAAGGTCTTTTTGTTTTTTCCATGTCCCGCACCCAGGATTTTGATGGAAACTCAGACCAAGACACTGTTGTTTCTCATGACCTATACCCAACAATCATGGCACGTTACCTCCGTTTTCGTCCAGTTACGTGGTATAGGCACATATCAATGAGGGTTGAACTGTATGGCTGTAAAGAAGGTACACTTTAAGATTTTCTACGAATAAAGATATTCGTGTATACTTGTAGTAAGGGCTGCAACGATACACCGATGCATCGGCGAACCACGGTATTTTTTCCAGCGATACGAATATCGATATTTAAATAACAATTCGCGATAATACGTTACAATAAAATATATAGATTTTGCCAAGCCTAAAAGCGGAGCTCCACATCTCTCTCTCATGCTTGTTGGCCCGTAAAATACATTAAATTTTAGTTGTACAGTTATTCGCCAAGAGGTGAAAAACAGCAAGGGAAAACATGCGGACCACTGAGGAAACTGTGACTTGGCTTATTTTTCTTCAAAGAGAAGACTTCAGCACGACTTTCACCGACAGCTCTTCTTGTAGTATTATTTCGAAAGCTAGCTAATTAAGTTCAAGAAGAGTACTTGTAAAACTACAATTGCTAAAAAAAACCCACTTAAGTTGCTCCCGGTAGCGACTCGACAGACTTTTCCCTGCAAATACACAATTCTCACTGATTCCACTGCATCCCTCTGGCTGTTTCATTGTGTTAACCATGACACATTTCTCAAAATCTATTTTTCTAAAATAAATAATATTTTCCCGGCATCAAACCGTTTACTGACAAAAAATTACCCAAAAAATGTTTTCGGAAACTTTCAAGCACACTTTAATTATCAAGAGAAAATGACACAAGTTTTTCACCCGCGAAGTATTAATGGGGCGCTTTCAAGAACACACCCTGAACTAATTTTAGGAAGCTTTTAGAGTCTCATTTTAGACAAAATAGACTTAAACCGAGAAATGCTTTGCTTATAGTTACTTAAATAAAGATTTCATTTCGATCTGCAACTAAAGACACACTGAAATGGCTTAGCGGTTTAACAAAAAACAAAACGAACACGAAAACATGCCACACTGAACTCACTCACTGAAACGGCGAGTCTAAGTTTAGTCGCTAAATTGGGACAGAAATGTCATTCATTTCAAATGGAGAAACTAAAAATATAACAATATAAGGAAGGTAAAATATTCCACAACTGAACAAAAAACATAAGGAACTTTACACTAAGACTAAAATGACGACAGAGCGACTCTTCAGGTGTTGAATAGTAAATTACGAATTAGTCAAAACAGTAGTTACGATCCAATTTAGTATATAAGTATTTAGTAGTAATTTAGAAATATATTAGTTTATTAGTATTTAGTAATATTTAGTTAATACACGACCCCACAAGCATTGTGCTTTAACTTTCTATCGTGTTTAAATAAAGGTTATTCATTCATTCATTCATTCATTCACAACCCAATATGCGTCGCCGAAGAAAAACAACCTACATTGAAAAAAACAACACTGACTCAGTCTAGAATAGTCACGATTTCCACTTTTCGAATAAAATACAGTAGAAATCCTCTAAGAAAAATATTGAAAATTACGCACTAAAGTTCAAAAGGAAATTGAGCTTAATTAAGCTTAAGTTAATTAACTTAAGCTTGACTGAAGCTTAAATATCAGATTGCTCACTAATGAAAATTCCTTTAATGCATAAACACAGAAAAAGGACAAGAAACCTTCAAAAACGTGAAATGTCATTCACATACGAAGCATTCGTTTGCCTAGGAAAGCAAACTGCATTCAATTTTCCCCTCGAGTGAAGTTGCTCGGAAGCCGGCAAACAGGAACTACGAGCTATATTTTTAAACAAGTTTTTAAAACATTTCAAGAAAATTACCGTAATTTACTAAAAAACACGTAAAGTCGCTCAATTAAACAGTTTTTACAATGTAAATCTACAATCAAATCTGTAATTTACTTTACCACTGAACTGAAAGAAGGCCTTGAAACTCTAAACGAAAGTCGCCGGGTTCTTTCCAGATCTCCTTAGCTTTGAAAAAAAACAAGTATGCATGTCCTCGAACAAGGATTTCTTGCCTTCATGCTCTCCAGTATCTTCTATATACGCCATCGAGATTATAGCAATCCTTTTCCTTTTCATGATGAACTGCTACAAGTCTTCATTCCAAGAATGTATTACAATTATCGTATTGAAAGTCGAGTGTACGAGGAACCAGCCGCCATATTGTTTACTTCAGCTACAAGAAAAAATGGCATTCCACCTCCCCCGGTCAGGCTGTCTTGGGACTCCCGTCACCCTCCCCAGAGTCTGTACGGACGGAGGGACGTACGCTGACGTCAGAACCAAAATTTTTCGGATCAACGGGTTACCAAATTTTCTTACCCATGGTGCTCCGCGAGCTCCGCTAATATGCTACATCAACAAATTTGGGAAATCACTGTCTTTAATATTCCTTACCCAGGCTCTACATTTTAGCTCTTGTAAGGCGATTTGACGTGGTGTTATTACTGTGTTAATTTTTTTTCATTACGGAAATAAAGTAATTAAAAGTAGTGTAAGTTGTTGGCAACTATTTTTGTCGCGCACAGTAATGTGTCGTATGGTATATCGTATCGTGGCCCTTGTATCGAGATATGTATCGTATCGTGGGAAAATGTATCGTTGCAGCCCTACTTGTAGTAAATGAATGAGTAATAAACGATCCTTTGCGGTACTTCCGAAGGGCAGAGAGGGCAGGGGTATGCAACCCAGAGATACAAACGCAAAAAAAACTGTTGCCATTTCAGATCAGTAAATTATATGCAAAGCATGCCTATTGCAGTGAAAGGCAATCAAGATTTACAGAAATCCTGCTCAAGACCAAAACTGGTTGTTCAAAAATAAAACACAAACAGCGGTAATAAACATTATAAACTTACGCATTTTTATATAAACTTGACGTTTCGTATGCTAGTCAACATACATTTTCAAAAGTGACCGTTACAATTTTGACAAACCTTTTATACAATAGTGATAAGGGATCTGGAACCAAGATTAAGAAAACAATCTTAACAGTGAATCTATAAAAAGCTACAGCTAATTAATAAAGTGTCAGCTTCTCACTGCTGACTTTGACATTAAAAGCTGGCTTCAGTTCTTGGATCAACAATACTGGTTGTTTTACCTTTTTGGCGTAACATATCTTTTGGGGGCAAGTAAAAGCTATATCCTTAATAAAATATCATCCCGCTACTCTGTCAGGCCTTCTTCCTTCCTTAATGACTTAGCTCAGGATCTGTGTCTGTTTATATGGACTGATTTTTATTATGTCATTCTAGGTCTTTCAGCAATAGACCGACTCATCAAATCTGCCGCTTTCTATTGGGCGTTGGACAGCCATAAGGATATCAAGAACCTTTTGGGCACTGATTGGGGTCACACAGCAAACGTCTCGACCACCATAAAAGGAATTAGAGGGAAAGCTGTATACACCGGAGTGGGAGCAAAAGGAGTGTTCACACTGAGTGAGGGACTTCCCAAAAGTTGCGTTTTTGACACTTCCTTGTGCAGTGCGGGATTCACACTGATGTTGTGGCTTTGGTACAAACACAAAAGTCAAGGACCACGAGAAGTTTTTTTATCGTCTAGCGGCGATAACCTTAGAGGGCACAAAATGTATCAGATCATCAGCGAAACACCTCAGGTATGATCTTTGATAAACATTGCAAATAGTGCATGGAAAGGAAGAAGCGTCTGTCTCTATAAATTGAAATCCGGTTACCTCTTGCACTAAAACTACTGTGTTGCGCCTTCTCACCATACTTGTCGGTTAAAACTATTAGTACCTTATCGTTACTTATTTTCGCGGTCACTTAATTTCGCGTTTAATAATATACATGAAAAAATTACTCGATTCTGATTGGCTGAGAGCAGTGCAGTTCAGTTGTAACACCAGTGCAAAAAGTGTAACACCAGTGCAAATTACACATCGATATTCTGGATTATGATTATTAAACGAATAGTCCAATAAAGTTATGCCAGGAGGTGAAAATGCTTGCAACATAATTTTTATTTTTACATTGTTTGCTTTTGAGGCATGTATGTTAACATACTAAAAGTCAACAAAAATCAACTCATGGGAAATACGAAAAAAATCCACGTGTTGACGACTGCCATGTTTTTTATGCTAATTAGCCACTGAAAACTGTCCCATCAAGACATTTACCACTTTTAGTTTCACTTAACATGTAAAAGCAAAGGACGGTAAAGTAAAGTGTACATTTAGGTTCTATCTGGACCGTTTTCCAACAAATATTCAACAAAAAGTGTTTAAAGGAACTGCGTCACGGATTTTAGCCAAATTCATGCATGGGAAGTGTCCATCAAATTCGGTGAAATATAACACAGCAAATACAAAAGAAGGCACGGATGGCTAAAAGTGAAGAAGATTGAAACAGATTGCGATATATGTTTGTGAAATGCTGTTGGGCTGAACAGTTTTCAAAGTTATCCTCATTTGCTTGTAACTTTAAATTAATGTCTCAAACATATAGCATCACCTGATTATCTATCGGTACCTTTTTAAGTTAACAGTACTGAAGTTAAGCAATAAGGCATTTGACCCGACGTCCTCTGTATCGCTATCTGGATCTGTCAGAACGTGGATTGAAACAAACACTTCCACGACACTCTCCACAGGCAGGTGAACAGTCAAGTGCGTGCTTTCTGCAACTGCATCGCGCCGTGTTACAGGCCACCTTGCAGTAACATCTGATAACTCGGAGGAGAGTTTCCGGTGCAGGTGGTTTGTCGGTCATTACCGGAATTAGGGTACCATCTGTTTCTTTCCATCCCCAGTCACACGGTTGAACAGTCTTGATTTCAAGTCCAAAATTGAACCTGGTAATAAGGGAATGAAATTTCGGAGACGTCGGAGGCAAGGACTTCACTTTGACTGCGGTTGTGCTTTTAGCTGTCGTTTCGCAAAATCGTCAATATCGAAAGGCCTCCAAACTGTCGCTCACCTTGCCGCCATACACCTCTACCAATGCGCGTTCTCCTGCTTTGATAAAATCTTCTTTTTTCAACGAATTGGCATGATAAAATACTTCGGCATGCTGTTACAACTGTGATCTCTTCTTAAGACCGACGGCCTTTCCAATACTAAACAACCGTGACGTGGAACCACATCCCAGCAACGCGTGTAGAAATGGAAGATGCCTGCAGAGGTTTGACCCGAGCACAGAACAAGTAGCCTGGATGTCCCAAACCTTGCCTTGCGCGGACCCTCGTTTCGGCTGTGGTTTGAAGAAAATTTTCTCTTTGGAGTTGTTTCCTTGGTCTGTGTCATCTGCAATGACGACAGTGTCTCTGGTAGCAGATACAGAGACCGCAGACTAACCTATCAAGAAATCAGCATCGCCTGCAGCATGAATGGTGTCACACCCCGCCTCCTTTTACTTCTCACTCAGCATATTGATGAAACGTTGTTTGTTCTGTTTGTTTCGCAGGAAAACGTCTTTCTTTACAGTGAGTGTGTTCACAAGATCACAGTGTACAGCTACAGCGTTGGTTGATCGTCTTTTTAAGCGAGCTTCGTCTTTAACTGAGGGCCCATAGATAGACATATAACCTTTATTTAAACACGATAACTATTTTAGCTTACAGCTTGTAGGGTCGTGTGGGAAAATAAAAATAAAAATTTAAGTTTACTCAATATTTACACGATTCTAAAAATGATCAACATTTACAGATTCGTGTGCTACAACTCCTGATACTATGCTTCTTAGTGAGGTATCATCCTTGGAAAAGGAGTTCCTAGTTACTCTGTATCCTTCCAGTCTCTCCTTTGTCAAGTATCTGAAGCTTCTACGTGTTGGTCGGTAGTGTTATAAGCGACGCCGGTGAAATCTTGCATAGAGCTGTATACGTTGCAACAGAAAGACATAGACTTGACCCACACTAATCTTTGCGCCACATTCTTTCCTATGTCTCTTGAAAGGCCACCAGTTGAGCTGATTTTGCGTATTGGCGTCTGTTTGATTACCAAATAAGTTGAAAGACTAGCCCTTAATCTATCAGTGTGGCGGACAACATGCAGATTATTTAGAAAAAGGAATAGATATCTCGATGGTCAGTTTGTAGTATAACAATTTGCGGAAGGTAAACGTAGATTGTGTTGGTGTACAAATTATGCCCAGCTGTCCAATTCTTACACAGCTATTTAAAAAACCATCTATTTTCTCATAAGATGTGAACCGTAGTTTGCAAACAAAGAAGAAATTCTTGTAAAATTTGCTGCACAGCGCACGTGGCCTCAGTAGTGTTTCTCTAGAAATAACAATGTTTAAATTATGCGAACAACTGTAGCTTTAAGCACTCCAATGCCAGGACTCCAGCCGGAATCGTCTTATGCAAAGCGCACAACAAAAGCAATACATGAAATACATAGTTTTACCTCAAGGTTGGATAACGGGACCGGCGGGACTTGCTCGTCATCTGTCGTATATAAACTCTGCCCTACCAACATGTACTAATCTTCCAGGGAACTGGTGTCGACCTTATACTCTATCGTCATCTTCGACGCGAAACTGAACCGAACTCAATCTTTTCGTTTGCTTACATTGATTAATTGTTCTTTACACTACTTTGCAGTTGTAATATCAAAGTGCTCTGTGACGTGAGAGCTAAAAGAAACTAAAACTTCGTAACACTAACCGTAATAATAGTAGTAATAGTAAAAGTAATATTTCGTAGCGAGAATATTCGATAAGCAAACCAAAGCATTAATTCTCCCTTTAAAACCACTTTACTAAAACAAGTTAGTTGATTAATGCCACTTAAAATAAAATTTTGTTGTAAAACTTGTCTGTGATTAGGCTAATTTGCATAAAAACATGGCGTCTAAAAGGCAAAATGACAGAGGCAAAAAACTTACATTTTTTTCCTATTTCGCCAGGGTTGATTTTTGTTGACTTTTAATATGTTTATCTTGAGTCCTTAACGAAAACGTCCCTGAAAATAAAAATTCTGTTGCAAGCATTTTGACCTTACGGTACCAAATCGCGTTAACTTTCCTGGACTAGAACCGCTTTGAGTTCGTAGCATTATCAGCTGATCTTCATCAGCCAATCAGTAAATAAAGTGTCAAATCCGCGTCAAATGCTCACTTCCTGTCTGCAGTAAGATCTTCCGGCACTTTCAGCTTTTTGAAAAACTCACTCGTGCAAATTAATTCCAAATTGAACTCGAAACCGTATGATTACCTATACAAATTCAGAGGCATGTTTCGCGAGACTTTAATTTCGCGATTTGGCTGAAAAATTGTGTTAAAGGTAACTAAATTTCGCGAAAATGAAGAACCACGTTTTTCTTTTTTCCTGCAATATCTTACAAAACAATTTCAAAATCACAGCTATAACAACTATAACAAAACGAAACTACAGCATGCTTGTTTCTGACCAACTATGACTAACTGTACGTCCTGTACATTCAGAATATGCCTATGCCTAAGCTGAAGACATAATTGAAATGGATGCTACGACAAGGTAGAGGGAAATACCAGAAAAGTATAAACAGATTGTTATTGCCAATTACAAGGAGCCAGGTCAAGATGGCAAGTTTGATGACTGTGCAAAGGAAGTGCTGAAGGAACTTAATTATGCAAAATGAAGACAGCGATCCTGAGAAAGCAGGGGAAGAAAGTGTCGTATCTTAGTTGATGATTGTCTCTGGACACGTTATTCCTTATGTAAACTTATGTAAACGTTCTTTAAAGTTCATAAAAGGGTTTTGTCCGAGGGTATTAAATTTTCGCGGTAACTTTTTTCTCGGGACTTTAAGTTGGCGATTTGTTTGAAATCGCGAAATAAAAGTCCCGCGAAAGTTAGTAACAATAAAGTATACTATTAGTGCACAGGACCTATGTCACACATGAACTTAGTAACTGACCTATGTCACCACAGGTCTCCCTGTGACTCAGTGAGTAGAACACCCATTCTGTTTGTGGGAGGCCATGAGCTTGACTCCCCTTTTTTTTTCTTTTTTTTTTTTTGTGGGGGGGGGGAGGCATTTTGATTGTGAAAAACTTGGTTGCCAAAAATTTCTTCTTGTCTCCACAGGTAGCCTTTGAAATCACTGGCTCCAACAACACATGCATCGTCAAATTCCCAACGCCTAAGGAAGTGTGGACCCACTACGTGTTAACCTACAGTACTCTCGACAATACAGATGGCATAGACGTATTTATCAATGGGGAGCAAGTCACAAACTTTGCATTTAAGGAATGCAGTGATGGTAGTTTTGATGAAGAAAATGTCACCCGGATTTCCATCGGAGAGCATTCACACGAAGGAAATCTTCCTGAAGCAGCATTTGATGAGGTCATCATTTGGTACAAAAATTTAGCCAAAGAAGACATCAACACAATGTACAGTTACTATAACGGTAAGGTGACGGAATGTTGTATTAATTTTGGTTTGGCTAGGTTCGGAGTTTTTCATAGAGGTTTCGAAATAGAAATAGCTTTGTTTTGTTTCCAGTAGGTTCTGGTAGGCCTTCGGGTGTTTGACTAGTGGAGGTTTGGAAGATCCCAAAGGTACACCGTGTATGTACTTAATCCGTTTTAACACTAAACTGCTCGAACCTGGAAATGATAAGAATAAAACATTATCAACTCAGAGAAAACTCTTTCTGTACAGCTCTATGGAAATTTGTTAGAAAAATTAAACACATTGCATAAATTGAATACATCGGATTCGATTTAGGCTAGTTTTCATATGTCGGAAAAATCTCAGACGATCGGGAATTCCACTGTTTCCCGACCTTCCCAGATTTTGCCAACTAATGAAAACTCAAGATCATAGACATCCCGATCATCTGGGATGGTAGGAGATAATTCGGGAAAATTGGGAGCGTTTCTGTTTTCCCGACGCGTTCCAGATTTCTCCGACGGTCGGCAATCATTCCCAACATCTGAAAACTAACCTTTTTTACCACACACTTACGATTTAATACCTGTCAAACACGATACTGAAAATCATCAATGATACTGTCTCATAACAGCAGCTGGTAATTCATATAAATTTATGATGACTTTCATGCAATGTGGACGAGAACCATGGTGGAATAATTAACAGTTGGAGACCCTTTGATAGATGTCCTGCTGAGAACAGATATCACGTGATGATATAACCATCATATCTTCGCTAAAGCAAATACATATCGCAACCGCTAAGCTTCATGAGACACCACATTGAGACTGTGCGCAAGTTAAAAAGGCTCTCCAAGGACATCTACTTGTTGATTCATTGTTTGTTAATCCGATGTCTTGCGCTTTTAAACGTCATAACAAATCTAACCCAATAAAATGGAAATCCAGGCGTTTTAGAGCAGGATTAACTAGAGTCCTTTGCATCAGTGCCTTTTAAGGCTAAACAGGAATACCAACTTTACCAGACTTTATAAAGAGCACATTGTTAACCAGGTAACCCTAGTCACTTGCATTAGCTGTTTTACGGTGCCTTTTAGACAATTGTTATCCTAGTCTGACCCTGATGGCATGCAATACAAGGCTAATCACGGTTACAGAGTTTACCCAGGATTATTAGTCACAAGGGTTTAACCAGGCACACTGGCTGCTGTCCATCCAGGCTGTCCCTAGTTACCGGCCAATGGAGGCAGGCTTTTAAGACGAAATTTTCACCAAGTAACCTGATCGTTTTGAAACGTTGCCTTACCTTGGAGTTTACCCGAACATTCGAGACCTCTGTTTACCTGTTAAACCTGTTAGTGATCTACAGCCTCACAAGGCTCAGCAGAGTAATTCTGTACCTTTTCTATCCAAACTCTTTAGACCGAATTCTAATTCGATAACCCTTTTTTGTATGCATTCACTGCCTTTTTGGTCCGTTGGACCGGGATCGACTTAGGCAGAGATGATCCTAGTTTGCCTACAAGGTTACAGGGATTAAGTTTGGTTAAACAGGATCAATACTCTTTAACGTAGTGATTGACCTAGTACTCAAAAGGTATTTCATCAGTTTGTTCTCTAGTGAATGTCATTGGCTAAATATTGAGCTTAGCTTAACTCTACCTTGTACAGACCTAGTTTACCTTTTTTCAACAACATTCTCTAGGTGATGCCAATTTACAACTACACAGCAACGTAGAATTTATGGGCGAGAACTGGAATGCAAACCTGCTGGACCAAGAATCAGATGAATATGTTACCAGGACAAATGTCTTAACAAATAATGTAAGGTTTATTGAGCTCTTAAATGGTCTCATTCAATATGGAGACAAATTTTAGTCAGATTGCAGCCTTACTTGCGGAGAAACGTGTACTGGCAGTCTAAAACATTTCTTATCCTTTCCTTTCATGCAGATAAAGACAGAGACAAGTGGAAATATTGAAGTTGTTGTTCACAAATATTGGTAAGTCGCACTTTGTTTTCAGTGGGTCTGGCAACGTACAATCTGGAAACTTTGCCTTAAATGCCTTCATCAGAGGTGTGTTCCTAGCTTCAAGACAGCACATAGGATTACAGCGTTATTTTGTTTTGTTTTCTTGATTGTTTTACCTCGAACGCGTGTTTCACACCCTCAAAGCATCATCTTAGGAACAGATTAATAAGGCCTTGGACATACTTTGAAGGGAATATGTGCCGTCCTTTTGGACGCCAGTGCAACCCTTGCTACTCAGTTTTGAGCAGTCTGTGTACCACTATCAGCATGACATCAAAGCCGGCTTTCTTGTGCAGTACTTTTCCACAATTACAACCAAATCGTTAACTCTTACTACATAAGACATCACGCGGGAGAGCTAAATATAAAACTGTGTTATACAATTAACATACGAGTAACAGGTGAGGTCAGCGTCCAAGCGTAAGTTAGGGTTAGCTTCAGCCTCTGGGCATTGTTGCTTTAACTAGTCTTTGACGAAATGCTAGTCCATCGTATTTTTAATCGCAGCAGTTCGTTTGGTTTCACGAAAGGCTCGTAGTCACTGGGACCAATATGAATTAAGGCGGTGAAACACTTCATGCAGGAACCAAAATCACTTGCTTCTCATCGTCTTTCGACTAGCTTCTGTTGAACTCCCTCCACTGTGCCGCCATTACAAACTGAGTAAGGGACGATCGTTAGAAAAGTTATGGGGGCGGGCGAAGTCCAAAAAATAATTCATAAAGGGGAAAATTGAGTGAAAAAACTTCATGCAGGGCGAGAAGCCCAGAAAAAAAAGATTTTGCACACGGAAAAAATATTCCTACAAGGGAAATGTTCACAAAAAAATTCGTTCAGCTCGAAAATACCCCCCTCCCATAACTTTTCTAATGGTCCGTCCCTAACAAACTGAAACCCAAATAACAAGAATTTAGTAAATCCCATCGGGGATTATAGACATATCTGTTTATCACTTTCCGTGGCAAATTACCTGCCTTCTTATATGGTACTCTAACCAACCAGCGATGGGGCTCTGCTTTCGTTTCGCTCGGTAAAACATTTGGGCCTGAAAGGCGATTCGCGTAAGAAAATATGACAGCGATGCTAAAATTCGGCCTGATCGCAGGTTACACCGTAACCCACTGCCAGGTTCTTGCCAGTAGCTGTACTAATCTAAGTGGTTTGCTTGGGTAAAGTAAAGGGTAAGAGAGCTACTCCCCCATATAGGCCATCGTCCCCATCGTAATCCCTCTTAAGGACGTTCGCCCTCATTGTTTGTGCGCATCCTTACTGCGCACGTAATTCACGTCGCAAGTTCATGCAACATCACGCATCGAGCACGCGCGCTGAGTAAGAAATATAGACAAATACAGTGGTGGTGAGTATTTTTGTTTCTATAAACGCGCTTAACTCTCTTAAATGCACGGTAATTCCATTCTTTTTTTCGTTAATTCACTTCCTTTACTGGCTCTCTGCATTTTGTCCAACAACAAAAAAATCTGAACCTGAGAAGTTTTAATTTTATTGCCATTTCTACTCAAATATAATCGAATTCTCCTACAAATGCAGGTATATATGACTTACAATCATCCTTCTGCGAGCCTACTTTTACCTGAGGAAACGATGTTACCTGCAAAAATGTACTAAACAGGCCTATTTGCGATGAAATAAATAAATAAAAATTATCTAGAGTCCTCCGCCTAACATATTTTATTCTTTGTAGCATGAAAGCCGATTTCGCCTTACAGGCTAATTGTAGCTTTATCTCCGAAACGAGCACGGTGACCCCCCCCCCCCCCCCCCATTTTTTTGCTTTTCTGACATGAGTTGGTTATTATCTAACTGCAACAAAGGTTTGGAAAAAATCTGAACGTGGGAAGATTTTGGGCGCGAACGTCCTTAAGTTATTTTTAGTAACAAAATGGCGGGAAAATTCAAATTCGAAATAACTAAGTGAGTTTTAAGGCAATTACCCTGAAATTTCGCAGCAGTATAGAGCTTGTCATTCTGTAAGATTCAGTGAGGTTAGTTTTTCCAATTTTGAAATTTTTGGTCGGGGAAAATGACGTCACAAAGTTAGCGCCAAATTTTGCTTTTAGTACCATGGGTTATCTTATGATAGTTTCTGAAAGACCTTGTAACAAGGATCTCTTAGCTGAAAAAAATTGTTAGTAACATGTTTATTCACACTCAAATTTTCAAATTTTAATTTCAAATTTTAATTTCCCGCCATTTTGTTACTAATTAAAAAATAACTTAAGAGGGATTATAATAATTTATGGCAATAATAATTTATGAATTTGTGCCTCCACTACAAAGAAAGAAATAAACTGGAAACCCTAGTATCATAAGTATAAGATTTTGATGGGATGGGGACTATATGGCGGATTAACTCTCTTATCCCTTTATCCTCTTTTGCTTACAGATAGTATTCCATGGTCTTTTTATTTTTCAGGTCTGCACCACGTGGTGTGGGATGCGAGTTTACGGTCAAATTTGAAGGAACTGGGTACAGTTCACTTGAGCCTGTTGTAAACTGGCTTGAATCAAGCCCATTTCAAATTTACAGCCTTGAAGCGAATGACAGTGAGTGCATTTCTTTCGAATTTCTTTCCTTTATTAATAGACAAATCTAAAGTTTTTCAACTATTTTGAATATTGAGAGGAAACATGACACTAAATACAGTACGTTTCAGGAAGAGAGGGCTATTGATGTCTCTAAATTCCTATTTTGAGAAATGAAAAACTAAATTAAAGGTGTTGGAAGTCGTGCAGTTAGTTTATCTTTCAATGTAAATACTGTCGCAGACTTATATTTGAGAAACAATTTGGAAGTAAAATTGAAAGAAAAAAATACTTTTCGCTGCAGGGCTACGACCCTCGCAGTTGATAATTTAAGTCTAGTATCATAGGTATACATATAGTGAATGATCAAGCTGTCCCACCAAATTTAACGTGTAACGCACAAACAATGACAAAGCTACCTAAGCTTTACACGTTAAGCTTTAAGCGTTGCACCCTCCCTCTAAAAATTATTTTTCACAAGCCATAACATTTCCTCAAGAAGCTTTCGAAATGCTTTACTAAATTACACCTATAGAACTCTCAGGTTCGGTGCATTTCCAGGATACTACACGCTAGAAAAAGCAATGAACTAGTCATCTAGCTCCGTACCTACGCTCTACCTACCTACGTTTCTTTTCTGCAGTGTATGTGAAAGCACCCAGCCTTCCTCAAGAAGCTCTCAAAATGCTTTACTAAATTACGCCAATAGAACTCTACAAATAGGTTCAATGCATTTCCAGGATACTACACGCTAGAAAAAGCAATAGAATAGTCTTCTGCTCCTTACCTAAGCATTACCTGCTCCTAACCTTAGCATTACCTTTCACAGTATATGTGACAGCAGTCAGCCTTCAAGCTCAGAACCACTCTAAAGAAAGATCGATCGACCTTGCTATCACCTGGCATGGACCTACAGAACTGTCACACGGAGTCTTTCAAGGTTACCAGATATTATACAGAGATACTAAACTTGGCCAAGACTTCAATGTGACCTTGAGAGCAAATGACTCATTTTATGTGATACAGAATCTGATGCCGTACACGGAGTACAGGATCACCGCTAGGAGTGTTACTTTGGAGGGAGAAGGGAGGATGAGCGACTCGATCTTTATATGGACAGCCGCATTGGGTAAATACAACCACAAAAATTTTGTGCAATGCGTTGTTCTAATCGCAAATGTTGCAAGTGACTTGCCGGTAATTTTAACGAGGGTCAACAGTTATATATAAAAAAATTTTGGTAATCCTTTAAAAAAAAGGCATGCAAACCAAAAAGAAAGAAGCTGAAAAGAAAAGAAATAATTATTTATGAGCATGAATATGAATAATAACAGATCAAACAATATATACATCTCTTAAAATGACAGATTATTGTAACAAAGCTAAAACAGAGAGATTTTAAGA
This sequence comes from Siderastrea siderea, assembly GCA_964030785.1. Classification (NCBI taxonomy): domain Eukaryota; kingdom Metazoa; phylum Cnidaria; class Anthozoa; order Scleractinia; family Rhizangiidae; genus Siderastrea; species Siderastrea siderea. The sequence goes on along the minus strand of OZ034979.1, from coordinate 22,288,418 downwards.
AACAGCTACTTAACTATGATAAAACCTACTTAATCTATTGCTTTTTTTTTTACGATTGATTAAAAATGTATCATTCTTTTCATCAGTAGATTGTGTATAATCGTCCCGGTGAGTGTAGTCCAGAATAGCGCTGTTAATGACAGGCTGTGACAGTTACTAACGTTTGCCAACCTGTGCGAATTCATCGTCAGAGTCTAAGTGTGTCGTCTGTCAATGGTATTTAGTCTCTGGTTGTTGATGGTATTGGTAGTGAACAGGAACTACATTTCAACGGGGGCTCTTGAGGGGGACTGTCATTAAAATGTATCCATTTGAAAAAGTCCTTGCACAAGGCTTGATGCAACCTTGAAAGAACGAATAGTTCCCACTCTTGTTAAAATGGAGAAATTCTGATTCTAAACCATTACGTTTGTGTTCAAGGTGGTCATTGACCTTTCTTTTAAAATATAGTCTAGTCGTTTATTACGTAATCCTTCATCAGCTTTTTTTGGTTTATCAAGCTCCCACTGTTTCTCCCACGTCCATCACTGCATTCCACATAAGCTCCACCAGCCTTCGAGTCACGTGGAATAAAATACCCGCTGAACAAGTTATTGGAAAGATAAAGGGATATTCAATACTGTTCTTTGCTGTCAAAGATGGCAACAGCACCGTGGAGAATGTCACCTTGGAAAATCGAGACATAAACGAAACGAGCCTTGTCAATCTCCAAAAGTACACACAGTACAGCATTAAAGTGCTGGGTTTCACTGAATTTAACAAGATAGGTCCACTGAGCAGTCCCATCTACGCTATGACGGATCAAGATGGTAAGAAGAAGTTTAATTTTCGAACTGTAAAGTGCTATATTTGTTGAGTCTGTGTTGGTAGGACTGCTGTGTTGCGCATATTTACAAGTATGAGTGTGTGTGAAAGGAGAAAGCATGGCTGACTGTTGGAATAAAGTTCGTTGTGTTTCATCGTCCCTGTTTGTGCCTTTACCAGCTGGTCAAGATCTGTTAATAACATCTGTCGAAATCAAAGTGACCATTCAAATTAAACCCTTTGCAATACTTTCCTAAGGCAATTTTTAGTATCTTATTTGAGATGCTTGAATCCTGCGATTCACTTTTGATTCTGTGGGGAGAATTGGATGTGTGAACATTCAATGAAAGAACCACGTGATGATAGTGTTGTTTATCATGGCCAACAAGGCGGTCGGGATTTCTGCGTCTGTGGATGAAATAATTCAGTGTCACCATAATAAAATAAAAGCTATTAAGCAGTACCGCCCGGTGACACAATTTAAGGTACACTGTGGTTCGCAGCGGATAAAAGTCTAAATTGTGGCTATTTGAGTGTAAACTATTGAGCAGTTGTTCTCTGTCTAGTAAAACGAACGATCCGACGGACATTGGACGGAAGGACGGACAACGAACTAATGAACAAACGAACGAACGAACGAACGAACGAATCATAGGAGACAAAAAATATCCACCTTGGCGCTGAAAGTTTATTTTTAGTACGTTTTTTTTCCTTCAACTGTAAACATATTGCTATTAGAATTAGGCACCTGTTGGTAGCATTTACTACTCATTAATTTCTGCGCCCTCATTACTTTATTAATAGTTTTAACCCGATGCCTTATAACTTAACACCCTACCCTTATGACCCAGCTGACACAATTACAACCAATCCACCCAAACGAAATACTTTTAGAATCGTCACCACATTAATCAAGTTCTTGATGTGAAATAACTCCACTCTTGAAAACCTTGTTGCATTTGTTTTGCTAGTTCCTGTTCTCGCTCCGTCAAATGTAACCGCGCACAGCACTGGCACAAGAAGTATCCTTGTTTGCTGGGGGCCTGTGCCTGAGGAAGGAAGGCTTGGCATTATTGTCGGCTACAATGTGTCCTACACAAAGCACGATGAGCCTTCTGGTTTGAAATATGCAGCTTGTTCAAATATATCCTGGTGTGAAATAAAGGGTCTTGATCTGAGTACACGTTACTACATTAATGTCACGGGTGCAACTGTCAGAGGTTCCGGGCCCAGTGCGTTTGTTGAAGCACAAACGGATAAAGGAGGTAAGGTTTCTAGTAAATAGAGTCATCATCAACATTATTGCCATAATCATTGGCATGATAAATCAACTACCACCTCATCGGCATCATCACCATACATAAACATGTATGTATCATCGTCATCATCATCGTCGCCACCATGGTCATCATCTGTGTGTACAAATAATGATCACTACGACTGTTTAGTTCCAGGGCCACCAAAAAACGTTCAAGCCTACAACACGAGCGCCACCAGTATAAACATCACATGGGATGTTGTGCCTCCACGTGAAAAATATGAAGATGTCATTGCCTATGAAGTGACCATGACAACCACCGATAATTCAACTGGGAAGCAAATAGAATTTAAGCTGATTAAAGCAACCTGCGCCAACGCTAAAAATATGTCTTGGCACCAAACTGGTTTGAATGAATACACGCTGTACAAAATCAGGGTAGCTGTTGTAACACAGAAAGGATTTGGGAACGCCACGAGGGAGATTCGTGTGTTGACCGATGAAGACGGTGGGTACATAAACGTGTTTAACGCTCGGGCGCACAAGCAAACTCATATGCCCACTGTAGAAGAGGCAAGAGAGCTTGATGGAACCTCTCTTGGTTTTTTTTTTGTGTGTGTGTGGGAGTACTTCGAAAAGATTTTCACTGAGAACCTTTAAGGGCAAGTCTGTGAAGTGTTCTACAGGAGGAGATATGTATTAATATATTGTAGTGCTTCTGGGGGCCAACATGCCGTCATTTCAGAAATAACTCAAATTGGAATTTAACAAGAGATGGCGAGTGCTGATAAGAAAAATCAATTGAAGAATTCGAAATTAATGAGTAAGTTTGGGGGTGCGGTGGCCTTCATCGCAGAGTTAGTTGTAATTTCTCACGAAAATCGAAATTTAGGCCAGTACAGTACATTCATATTACGTTGGTTATTTTGAATAACAAAGTACACTGGAACCTCTGTAGTACGGACACCAACGAAAAAGGACTAGCTGTCCGTAATTTTGCAGTGTCATTATTCCAAAACGGGTAACGTTTATGATAGTTTTGGTCAGCCTATTACTCAGGCGTTGTCCTCCCGCTCACTCGGGGTAGCACGAAACGTGACGTCACCGAATGATGACATTTCACGCCAGATCGAGGTATCGGGAGGAGAGCGCCTAGGTACTAGGCTGAGGTTTGGTCTCTTTTGAACCAAGTAAACTGTTTCTAACATGGAAGTGCCCGAAAGGAGAAATTCAACTATATGTCGAATATCCAAACTTCTGAAGTGACTAAAATGGCAACATTTTCGCAAACAGGATCATATGGGAGTGACAAGCAAAATGTTGACAAAAACAACAAAATACTGGGAGCTTTAACTATTACCATTGTGAACAAAACGAATACTAAGGTAAATAATGTCTGTTTTTTCATAGTTCCACAAGGAAGCCTGCAGAATATCACACCAGCCGCTACCTCGGCTACAAGCGTGGTTCTTGCATGGAAACCGCTAACCCGTGACTTTGCAAATGGACTAATTTTAGGATACAAAATTTTCCTGTTTGACAAATTAAGAAACACGACTCGGAAACTAACCGTGCAGTCTTTGGACCAGGCAAACATTGAAAATCTCTTTCCTTATACCGAGTATGAAGCCCGCATTGTACCATTCAACAGCAAAGGGGAAGGCAACTCCAGTAGTATCATTCCGATCAGGACCAAAGAAGCTGGTGAGTGATTGCCCTCGCCACCTCCCTCCCCTTCCCACTGACCCCCCCCCCCCCCCCCAAACCGGCCTCTTAAAGACTAAAAGGAAGTTGTCCAATACACCCGCACTGTAACGGACCGTGAGACTATGGTTTCGGTCCGTAGAGTTTTGTACGGACCGTGAACTTCAGATACGGTCCGTATAGAAGAGTTCACGGTCCGTAAATTGCATCTCATTAGTGGGACTTGGAATATTTCATTCCCGTTGTGAGATGGAGATATCTTTGTTACGGACCGTACAGTTTGTACGGACCGTGAATTTCAGATACGGTCCGTATAGATGAGTTCACGGTCCGTAAATTGCATCTCATTAGTGGCACTTAGAGTATTTCGTTCTGGTTGTGAGTGGGAGATATTTTTTTACGGACCGTACAGTTCGCACGGACCGTGAACTTCAGATACGGTCCGTATAGAAGAGTTCACGGTCCGTAAATTGCTTCTCATTAGTGGGACTTAGAATATTTCATTCCCGTTGTGAGACGGAGATATCTTTGTTACGGACCGTACAGTTTGTACGGACCGTGAACTTCAGATACGGTCCGTAAAGAAGAGTTAACGGTCCGTAAATTGCATTTCAATAGTGGGACTTATAATATTTCATTCCCATTGTAAGAGGGAGATATTTTTGTTACGGACCGTACAGTTTGTACGGACCGTGAATTTCAGATACGGTCCGTATAGGTGAGTTCACGGTCCGTAAATTGCATCTCAGTAGTGGCACTTAGAGTATTTCATTCTGGTTGTGAGTGGGAGATATTTTTTACGGACCGTACAGTTCGCACGGATCGTGAACTTCAGATACTGTCCGTATAGAAGAGTTAACGGTCCGTAAATTGCATCTTATTAGTGGGAGTTGGAATATTTCATTCCCGTTGTGAGACGGAGATATCTTTGTTACGGACCGTACAGTTTGTACGGACCGTGAATTTCAGATACGGTCCGTATAGATGAGTTCACGGTCCGTAAATTGCATCTTATTAGTGGCACTTAGAGTATTTCATTCTGGTTGTGAGTGGGAGATATCTTTGTTACGGACCGTACAGTTTGTACGGACCGTGAATTTCAGATACGGTCCGTATAGATGAGTTCACGGTCCGTAAATTGCATCTCAGTAGTGGCACTTAGAGTATTTCATTCTGGGTGTGAGTGGGAGATATCTTTGTTACGGACCGTACAGTTTGTACGGACCGTGAATTTCAGATACGGTCCGTATAGATGAGTTCACGGTCCGTAAATTGCATCTCATTAGTGGCACTTAGAGTATTTCATTCTGGTTGTGAGTGGGAGATATTTTTTTACGGACCGTACAGTTCGCACGGACCGTGAACTTCAGATACGGTCCGTATAGATGAGTTCACGGTCCGTAAATTGCATCTCATTAGTGGGACTTAGAATATTTCATTCCCGTTTTGAGAGGTAGATATCTTTGTTACGGACCGTACAGTTTGTACGGACCGTGAACTTCAGATACGGTCCGTATATAAGAGTTCACGGTCCGTAAATTGCATCTCATTAGTGGAACTTAGAATATTTCGTTCTGTTTGTGAGTGGGAGATATGTTTCTTATGGACTGTGAACTTTAGATACCGGCCGTACAGAGGAGTTCACTGTCCGTAAATATCGGTTCGTAGATGTAAAAGTGGTCGTTTGTGGACCACATATTCGTTGCTAAGCCTGAAAATAACTTGTGTCGCTCGATGGTGCGCACTTTAATGTAGTGTCTCTGGTGATGAATATGAATACGCGTGAAAGCAATATTCTTTATGAATTGTCCCGTACAGCATTGTAGTCAACATTTCATAAATAGTGCGATTGATAGTTTCCTATGCAGCTGGTTTATTGTCGCCACGCAAGGCTCCTGTAGACATAAAAATGGCTGTGAAGGGGACAAGCGGGACTATGCGATTGAAGGCAGAATTCGCATGAAACATTTTGTATTGTTTGTGTGCGGCAGGGCTTTATCGAGTTGAAAGTGTGGAACGAAGGCAGAATACTACATTTATAATCGATCGATCGTTCGTGTTTAAACAGATCGCAATGGAAGGGAGAATACGCATGAAAATAATTCCTATTCATCGATCGTTTGAATTGATAGTATGAATATTTGTTTGATAGATAATTGACGCAAAGCTTATAGAACGAGTAATAGACATATTGTCTTCTTCTATTTCGTGTATCACGCTCGCTTCGTATGGCACTTAAATAACGAGGCATAATTCACAAGGCTTCAATAGAAGGAGTAATGGACATAACAGTTCGCTTTTAGAACTCTGTTATCACTTTACGCGATGCTTATAGAACGAGTAATAGACAGTATTATCTTCTTCTATTCGTGTAGTCCTCGCTCGCGTCGTACGTATTTCTTTCGTGTATCACGCTCGCTTCGTATGGCGCTTAAATAACGTGGCATAATCATAATCATGGTTGCCTTCCCTTGAACAGTTTCACAAGGCTTCAATAGAAGGAGTAATGGACATAACAGTTCGCTTTTACAACTCTGTTATCAGTTTGCGCGACGCTTATCGAACGAGTAATAGACATGTTATCGTCTGCCTTTCCCTGGACAGTTTCACAAGGCTTCAATAGAAGGAATAATCGACATAAAAGTTTGCTTTTAGAACTCTGTTATTACTTTGCGCAACGCTTATAGAACGAGTAATAGACATATTACCGTCTTCTCTTTCAACCTCTTTGGTGTATCTCGCTCGCTTCGTACGTACGCTTAAATAACGAGGCTCAATCATACTTGTATAGACTATTTATACCTCTACATACGGATCGTGAATCGTAAATGACGGTCTGTAAGCAAGGATGACGGTCTGTGCGAAACGTACGGACCGTCAACCGCAAATGACGGTCCGTAAGCAATGATGACGGTCCGTGCGAACTGTACGGACCGTCAACAGTTGGCCTTGGCGCGATAATGAGATGCACGCTCTGTATCCGGACTGTAAGTAAGAATGACGGTCCGTGCGAAATGTACGGACCGTCAACAGTTGGCCTTGGCGCGATAATGAGATGCACGCTCTGTATCCGGACTGTAAGTAAGAATGACGGTCTGTGCGAAACGTACGGACCGTCAACTGCAAATGACGGTCCGTAAGCAATGATGACGGTCCGTGCGAAATGTACGGACCGTCAACAGTTGGCCCTGGCGCGATAATGAGATGCACGCTCTGTATCCGGACTGTAAGTAAGAATGACGGTCTGTGCGAAACGTAGCAAGAATGACGGTCCGTGCGAAGCATACGGACTGTCAACCGCAAATCACGGTCCGTAAGAAAGAGTGACGGTCCGTGCGAAACTTACGGACCGTCAACTGCAATAACGGTCCGTATCAGTGCGGCAGTGAAAGGAACACAAAGCTTTTAAGTAGTTTACAAACTTACTTTTACCATTTTCATAGAAAACCAACGGTATTCTTTTTACTTTGTATATTCCTTTTGCTCACAGGGTGTCGACATCAGTAGGACTCTCAAGATAACTTTGGTCACGGTGAACAAACCACGAAAACCTCCTTAAAATCAAAAAATTTACCGATAACTACTGTTTTCAGAAGAGCGATAACCGGTGATCATTTGAAAGAGAATATTAAGCATGGAAATGGCTACAAATGTTTGGCTGAATTTTTTTTAAAGGCTGAATAAATAAGATTTCTCCGGAACTTCTTTCAGCACTGCTTAACAAGTTTCAAATTTCCTTCACAAGTGACTGTCTCACAAACGGAGAATACGTTTTACAGTTATGACCAGATTACAAACAAAAGGAAAAGGATTGTTTTGATGTTAGAGGCTAACGTTCCGAAAGCTCGTGTGGAAGTCATCATCAGACTTGAGGATGCAGGGACGGCGGAGCGTATTTTGAAGTGGGGGGGGGGGCTGAAAACGAGCGCCGGAGGCGCGAGTTGGTAGGGGGGTCTGGGGGCATCCTCCCCCAGAAAGTCTCAGTCTCGGAAATCGTATTTACAGCATTCTCTGCGAGATACTTCTTGAAATAATTAGCCTGGATAAAGCGTAAAATGAAAGGGAGTTTTAGTGCTTACAGTAATATTTTGGAGGTTATTTCTCAGCCTTCCGGTCTCCTACGCTAACCTGCGGTTTTTTGACACAAGCTTCCCGTCTGTGGGAAGGAAGCACACGCTGAGAAAAACCTGAAGAGAATTCTTTCGTTTTCTTGTTCTCCTTTTTTTATTATTATTTCTTTATACGTACCATATACTAAAACAAAATAAAATGTCATCCTCCTCAAAAGTGGGGGGACTAAAGCCCCCCCAGCGCCCCTGGCTCCGCCGTCCCTGGGATGATTACTCTGTTGACGACTTCCACAGCACTTATCTGCACAATTACATTAATCTCACTCATATCGTGACTTCTGAGTTCAAACCATTTACTCTATACCAAACCGCTGTGTTCTTTTAACTCTGAGCTTTGTTTGCACTAATGCACTTCCTAATAATCTCTTTTCGTTCAGCCCCTAGTCGTCCGCCCTCAAATGTAACAGGGGAGGCATCTAGTTCATCTTCACTTATACTGACGTGGAAACCCGTTGACAAACTGCACATAAATGGTGTATTACGTTATTACATCATCGTCTACTTTGTCACGCATTCACCTGGACTCACCCGTCAAAACATCTCGATTCCTGTCACCAGTGGCCGAAGACGACGAGCCATTAGCGATCCTTCGACGCCGAGTTTTGAGTTGAGTGGATTAAAAAAGTATACTGGTTATACCATTCAAGTTTTGGCTTACACTGTAGACTACGGAGTACCGAGCCATGAAGTTAATATGACTACAGCACAAGATGGTAATTACACAACCTTTATTTTGTCTCGTGTGAATGCAGTACCTTATACCAAGAAGGGGCAACTTGATTTCTTATGTCTGAAGGCTGTCTCCTCCGAACTATTGTTTTGGGCATCAAAGCTGTTAATTCGGAACAAGCTAAACATCGTTTGTAGCAGCCCCAAGAAAGCCAGACTATTAAAATAATATTTGCATAACGTTACTATAAAATTCGGTCATAGTCCCTTGTTCTTCTAAAATGGAAAATAGACTATTCGAAAAATAGTGATTTACTGATACTTTTTGGCGTAAAAAGGGTCTGTTTCAATTTTTCAAAAAGTACAAAACGATCAGGGATCATATTCATATGGTAGTCCATTTTTCCCATCTTCCTCTGTAAAGTATGATGCTTCATCCCTAAGTTCACACCAGTGCATCATGGTTAGGAGTTCGTCAGATAGATGGTGCCTTCTAGTGGACATCTTGTTGCTTCTTGATTTCAGCTCGTATGACATAATTTCTTAAAATTGTTTTTCATGTTATCCAGTCCCGAGTGACTCGCCAACAAACATTGCTGCGTACAACACCAGCTCCACAAGCATAAATGTCACTTGGCAACCGGTCACTGATGATCAAATTAATGGGATATTACTGGGTTATCGCGTGCTATACCGAATGAAAGACGAACCAATGGATGGCTTCCGTAATGTGACGGTGAATTCAAGCATCCTTGATGTGGAAATAACTGATCTGGAATTCTTTACCCAGTATGAAATACGTGTCTTGGGATTTACGATTATTGGAGATGGAAACGTGTCAAATCACGTATTTTGTATGACGGATGAGGACGGTAATATGACCATTTCACATGCACAAAGCATTTTTTTACGTAACGATTAACTTAGGACTTAGGACATTATCTTGCTTGGTACACAACCATGGAACACAATTTCTGTGTTCGTAATTCTATGAACGTGAATGTAAAATACTTCCTCGTTTTCCTGCAATCCTTTTTTCTGGAACGTGCTAAAGCCACACTAATAGATTAGGCGACAAGTGACAGCTGGCGTTAATTATCCATCGTGCATAATCATTGACATAGGTTGCTAAACCTTCCATCACATTTGGCTTGACACCTTTACGTTATCTCCGAAAGTTGATTCACTAGTTAGTGAAGGGTGGAATAATCAAAATTATTATACCCAGATTTTTAAGTTTTTGCTCAGCTTTTCAGCTATTGTTAACTCAGTTAGCTTACTTTTTTAACAGTCCCAACGAGTGCTCCAGTGAACGTATCATCTCTTCCTGCGAACACCACAGCCTTAACAGTTAGCTGGCTTCCGGTCATTGAAGAAGACAGGAATGGCATAATATTGGGTTACAAGGTATCCCTTAGTAACATAACAGGCGAATTCTTGAGAAATGTCAGCGTTCATGGCTCTGCAGAGTTGAGCATAACCTTAGCAGGACTGGAAATTTGGTCGAATTATAGCGTACAAGTTTCTGCATTCACCGTTAAGGGAAATGGGCCTTGGAGTGCATCCCTCAGAGGGCTTACAGATGAAGAAGGTAGCTGAGATTTTACCTTGGTTACTTAACGTTTTCACTCGCAGTTCTTATAATTAGGATTAATAATTGCTACTTATTCTAGACGTTTTCAAGAACTATTTACTTTTTCGTTACTAGCAATGTTATCAAAGTTGTTTTCACTCTCTCCATTAACACTTTGCGTTGTCTCAGCAATTAATATCTAAGGTCCTTCTATGACCACCTAACCATTATTTTCCCGCCAATGAACATACTGACCCTTCGTCGTCTTTCTCAGTTATTTCCAATAAAACTATAATATTCCTCCACCTTTCAAATCTTGTCTGTTTCCACCAGCTTTAATATTCTCGTCCATCTTTAAACGTCTTGTTTCTTTTCTTGTTCTTTATTGTTCTTTCCATATTTGAACAACCTGTAACCATGGTTATCATTCCTAGGCCTACCATCAGTGAACATCCTGACTATTCTATCTTGATTCGTCTCATCATATCTTGTTTCTTTGCATCATTCCTAGTATTCCTTGCATCACTGAACGTCTTAGCCCTTCCTATCATTGCAGAAACGTTACTGAAGTATTCAATCGCACATACTACCTGTAAGATGATACCATCGAAATAAAAGGAATATTTAAAATTTTCCAAGACTTGGTCCAACTGCTAATAATGTTTAGAACATTTCAAAAATGCAATAAAAAAGGGATCACCGAGCTTGCTTTGGCACAACATGGATAGCCATTGATAGCAACTATACGACCCTCAAGGTTTTCCTGAGAAATTCTTGTAATCACAACTGAGAAATATAACTGCTTTTAATTAATAAAAAGTCATTGTTTGTATTGAAAAATTGGAGCAGTTCAACAAAATAGACATCTTGTATTGTATACTATTTTAGTTGAAAAGAACTTAAGGAAATGAAAACAATTAAAGAATTTTCCACGTGCGTACACAACCTGCTGTACCTAATAAAGTGTTCTTTTTGGCGTTTAAATAAAAATATTTCAGAGCAAAATGATTACTTTTCCTGAAATTGCGATATATTGTACTCGACCGTGTGCCATTTAAATTTATGTATTAAAAAACGGGGGTCACCGAGCTGGTTTAGGATAAATGAAAACGACCTGTTATTTCTCTGAACTGCTTAGCTTTCATAGAAAACCTATTAAGTTCCAAAGGTGCGTGCGCTCGTACGCGCACTAATCACGCAAAAATGATGCACAAAAAGGATGCGCAATGCAATTGAAGGGAATCGCCTTAAAATTCCACTCATCCTTGAATACCCTGGCTGTTTCGATTACCCTTAATATCCTTTCCATCCCTGAATATCTTGTTTCTTCCCACTTACTCTAGTTTTCCTTTCATCATTTACTATCTATGTCTTGGCTCTGTTCATTATGGCTCGTTTTTTACCCATCTTTTGTCATCCCATATATTATCAATTGTAACATTCTTTCCATCTTTAATTGTCTTGGTTCTTTTTAACGTTCTAAATATTCCTCAATCTCTGAAGATCTTGTTTCAACTCAACATGACCCTAAGTATTCCTTTTATCACTGAAAATCCTGTGGCTCCTTCCTATCGTTGCCGATGTTTCCCCTATCAGTGCTTTTCATGTCTCTTCTTGTCATTACCCCACGTCATTAATTAGTACGTTTTTTAGTGTTCGTGGTTTATCATCGTGTCTTTTTCAATCACTACTAATCCACACTTTTGCTATCATTACAGCTCCACGCGTTGCACCAACAAACATCACCGCATTCAACACAAGTTCGACCAGCCTTCACGTAACATGGCAGCCAATAAGCACAGTGGGTCTGAGGGGAATTCTTAGAGAGTACCGGGTGTACTACATTGAGCAGAAGACGTATTTCACTCGCTCACTAAGGAATGTCACTGTAGACTCCGCTACACTGGAAGTTGATTTAGCTGGCCTGTACAAGTTTACTAATTACTCTGTGTATGTTGTGGCGAGGACAAACAAGGATGGAGTGAGCAGTGAAAGATTTAGTGTTTCCACTGATGAAGATAGTACGTTAATACGTAGCAATCCAATATATAAAAAGAGTTCTTTATAAAAAAAAGGGGGGGTTCTTCTGATTGAAAGTATAAGTAATTTCAATTTTTCAAAGCCGGTCTTTTTTTGGGGGGGGAGGGGAGGTAATTTGTATTCAAGTTTCTTCACAGTACAGCGGGCTTACCAAATACGTCATGACGAAGCCCAAGGTTTTCTAAAATCCTACTTTCCCTCTATAATTCACCTAAAAAGCTTTTTCCCAGTAGCAGTTTTTTCCATTCCCAGAGGCAAAATCCCAGCCGTTGTGACTCAAGTCACATTTACGAGTGAAAAACAGGTAAGCCCGATTCCCATTTTGATCCTTTCAGTGTTAATATGGGAACTTGGATTTGCAAAATTGAACTGGCCCGGAGTACTGAATCTTCGATCCCCAATCATGTACCAACTGATCCCTGTTTTTTCTCAACATATGTCAACTTGGCATTTTCACTTCAAAAGAGTAAAACTATTAACTGCTTCTAAGAACGGACTTGTATTCCAAACAGCCATTGCTTACCGCAGAGTTGGTGGGTTTTCTATTGATATTGTTTACAATCTCCAGCTTGATAATTTTTTATATTTTTCTCCCACAAAAGCACCTGACCGTGGCCCAGCTGACTTGCAGGTATGGACGCCACACTCAACAGCCCTTCATGTAAGGTGGAATGAGGTGCCCGACGCCTACAGAAATGGTGTTATCAGAGGGTATAAAGTTTACTACTTAGAAGCGAATAGCAACGGCTCGTCTTTAACCGAGGACGTTCCTTCCGGGCAGCAATCTCTGAGCATCACGGGTTTAGAGAAATTCACGCTGTACAACGTTACAGTGTTGGCATACACGAGTAAAGGAGACGGAGCTATCACAAGCGAAGTACTGATGACTGATCAAGATGGTATGCCCGCTAAAATCTATTAACATCCAGAATGTGACTCTTCCACCGTTCCCTCCCTATTCCATATTTTACCACTGATCCGTTAGAACCTTACGTCTACGACACAAACAGCGCTCCAGTAACCTAGTTCTACTAACAACTATGTCATTAAATGCTGCCAATATTTTAAGGTATTGCTGCGGTTAAGGTTCGTATTAGATTTCACACTTAAGTAGACGCAAGGTTACAGCAGTACGCCCACATACGTTCTTGTTTAACTCCCGCCAGACGTAATTTGCTGTCAATATTGTTTACCTGTGACCGTCTTAAGGCTTGCGTAAATGTGTGTCATCTATTTACTTACAACAACTTGTACGTCTATTAGAGCAACCCACAGGTGTAAAGGGCTTTACTTTCGTGCCCTTTAAGTGTCTTGGAAGATTGTGCTCAATCTGATATTTCCTAACTATTTTAGTCTACTACTAGGGTTTTCTTTTTACCTGAGGAAGATAGTTTTGTATCTCGGAATCTTTCACTTCTCATTTCAATAATGACAAAATGTTTGTTCTTTTTCAGGATCCTTCTGAGGTTGAAAATTATTTGATTCGACGTTTCGATTAGTTTAACTGGCTTTCTTCACAAAGTATCACAAGGTGCGGTTAAGAAACAAGAACGGCAGTCCGCCATATTGACTTTTATTTTCTCAGTTTTCCTGAAGAAGGCGTGTTAAACTAGCCGAAACGTCAAATCAAACAGTTTATAAAGATAGTTTACTTTAAAATTGTTCACAGTTCCTGACGCTTCGCCTCTTAACGTGCAAGCTGAAAACACGTGGACACCTCACACAATCCCCTTGAGATGGACCCACATTCCTGCTCATTTGCTTAACGGAATACTCACCGGCTACAGGATTAGTTATCAGGCTATAGAAATGGGGCAATGCCCATACGAAGAAAATCCGAGGGAAGTGATTATCCCTGCAGAGAATGTATCCACCGTCCTCAAAGGACTTGAGAGTTTTGCCGTGTACCGTATCGAAGTCACAGGACTTACAATAAAAGGAGACGGGCCCAGTGAAGTGATATTTGCAGGTAATCAAAGATACTCGTTAACATACCGCGAACAATTTTGAGAATTTAATAGAACTCTGACGGTGAGCGTCCCTTTGCCATCGACTAACATCTCAATAGAGAAAGCAGCAAGCTTCGGAGGAAGCTTTTGCCCTGTATTCACCATTTCATAGATTTCTTTAACAAACGATTTTACAACAATCAACGATACCGGTGGTGTGAGCATGGCCCCTCAAAAGTACTTTTCTAACTAAAAATTACTGCTCTTTTCGTACGAACTGCAAAGTCTGAATTTCAGCGGTTATGTTTTTTAATGCTGTCAGCCTTGCCAGTTCAACTGGATCGAAAGGTCAAGTTGGTGGGCTATGATTGGTGGATTTCGATCTGCTTTGTCGGTTTCTGCTTTTCACGGTTCGTTGATAATCAAAGTAATTATGATTGACAGCACTGAGATAGAAATCCTTTGTTGCATTTTGAAGTTCAGAGATCGCGTGTTATTCATTAAAGGCGTAATTCACCAGGTAGGGTAAATAGTCGTCAATATCCACTGGGCCATCACTGTTCACCGACGTTGATGTGAACAGTTGTTTAGTATACGTATATGCTGGCACACAAGTGAACACTAATTGAAACCTCCAATAGTTTTTTAATGAAACTGAATAATTCCACAATACTCCCAAAAAGCGTAAAAAGCACTCTCAGGCCACAAGTCGTATTAAAGATAAATTCTCATTTTAGAAACATGCCGATGTGCAAAGCGGCTTACAACAAACTGGATGCTACTGGACCCTTACGTTACAAAGGGAAACAATACAGATAACGTTCCAGAGGGTCTGGTGTCCCCCTTCGTACACGACATGGCAGTGACGTGCTGCCAGTCTTGCAGAACACATGGGGAGTCATACGTCGATTTCGAGTTCAGTGGCGAAGGTGAACCAGCCATTCAATCTACAGAAGAGGCCTTTCGCAGGTAGGGTTTAACACGGTGAAGTGTCCAACCAATGTTTAGGGACTGGCTATAAAAACATGCAAATGCGGAAACAAAACGAAACAAATAGATCTTTCCCAGTTAGGGAAAAAAGGGCCGTCTCCTTGACTTTGACAATTCTTCGCACTCAGTCTGGCTTAATTAGTCCAAAAATAACTCTTACCTACTCCCAGGGAAATACAGAATTCATTTTCATCAGAAATTTGATAGTGGCGTGCCATGGTTAAATATCTTAACCGAAACGTTCTTATTGGTCATTTGTCATGTTTCACGTTGCTTTGTACTTGAGCAACCTTTCCTCGTAACCGGGCTGGGAGGCTTTCAATTAAAGCAGTTAGACATCACTTCTCGTTCTTACGTTTTTATTCGTCTTTTCTTAAAAGCTGGCGAGTGCACAAGTATTTTACACTGAACATGAAACAAAACATCACCAGGCTTAAACATGGGCCAGTGATGGTGGCAGAATAATAAATGCTCATTTTCAGTGAGAGAATTTATCAGTTTTCATGATTTTCGCGGCCAACAAAGGAGCATAATATTAATTCCTCATCGAACCGATCCTTGAGCATTGCCATAACCATCTTTAGTTGATAATCGTCACCATCATCCTCATCCTCATCATCCTCATCGTCATCATCATTATCATCATCATCATCATTATCATTATCATCATCATCATCATCATTGCTGTCACAATCATCTTCATCATAACCATCGTGACGCTATTTAACATTATTTTTTATAGAAATTGTGTTTCAGAATTGAGCGCGAAAATAGCGGTACAGTGGAACCCCGATATAACGAAGTGCCAGGGGACTGGCAAAATGTGTTTGTTATAAAGGGGGGTTTCGTTATATCGGGTTCTTTTCCATACAATATACTATTACTGGGCTGAAGAATGCGGTTCGTTATACCGGGGTCTTCCTTATTGAGACAAGGGGGGTAGTTCCTAAAGAAACTTTGGTGCTGCGTCGGTGGGAAAGTGACGCCCAAAACGTTGGATTTATCAACTGAGTTGATAACTAAAGGTAACTTGGCCACCGTAAAGAAATTGAAAGCTGACGTTTCGAGCGTTAGCCCTTCGCCAGAGCGAATCGAAGGGATTACACTCGAAACGTCAGCTTTCAATTTCTTTACGGTGAGTTCCACTGTAAAAGGTTCCATCATAATGAGTAACATCCGTTTTGCAGAAGTATCCAGCAATCCACGGACCTTAGCTTCCCCGTGTATGGTTTTAAACTACAAGACAAGTTCAGACACGAGTTTGGATACGCAGGAATTGTTGAGTCCCCAGGAATTGCGTATGTCATCAACACAAATTTCGCCACCAAGATGTCCACATCCCTCCTGTATTCCGTTTTTGCAAGCTGGCCTCTTTTCTTGTTCGGTCTCGTGATTACTTACATAGCGGGATTTGTCATTTGGGCTGTGGTAAGACACCTGACTCTTCAGGAGCTCATTAACCGGAGCGTTCAAATTCCATGTATTCAATTCGTACAACGGGGCTTTCACTACTTGTGTTATTTTTAGATAAGCCTTCCCCGCGACGTTTACTTCGGGTGATCTTTGGACGGCCATAGGTCACCTTCGAAAGTCTTCGAAAGAATTCGGATCGTCTTCTTTGGAAGCCTCCGTGTCATCTTCGGAATCGTTAGAAACCGCTTCAGGTATTTTAAGAAATCTTCAAAAGCCTTCAAGTCTTCTGAAAATAACCCAAACTCTATTCCAAAGACGCAGATTGGAAGTTGTACGCTCCGACGGTGGCAGGCTCTTGACTTTTATGAGTTCTGAATTCTAGATCTGTATCGCACTTAGCCGTGATAGGAGCGGCAGCAACAAACAGGCTAGTGTCACACTTAAGTTGTAATTATGATTTTGTTTTACCTCGAATTCACATACTAGCGTTGGCTTTCAATCACTTTCCTCACTTGTTTCAGCTCCACATAATTAACCTATACTAACACTCGCTATATTGCTCTTTATCACCATACATGAAAAGCTTTCGACATTCATGTAGTATGTAGGACGAATATTCGTGTTACCTCACCAGTAATGACCGACCCATCGATGTGTAGGAGGCCTGAAACCTGTCCCTAAAGGGACCTTTTTTAGGGCCCTAAATTGATCGGTTCAAAAAGTAAGATCTCTTCTTAAGACGTCTGCAAATGGTTAGAAAATGGGAAAACGTTGAGGAGAGGACTACATTTCGAACACTAGGAACCACTAAGGACATAATAACTGTCTGGCAGCTAGCAACTTTAAAAACCCAGTACTAAAGCGTCCGCAGCATCAGAGTTGTTCCCTGCATTTTTAGTACCGTGGTTATTCCTCTCCAAAGAGGGGAGAGTAGAATCTTCCTGGACGGACTTTGGACGTTTATAAAGTTTAAAATATGCAAGTAGGTTTGTCCAGGGTGTCAAACAGAATGAGTCAACAACGTCATTTGCCGTAAAAGGCTTTTTTTTATGAAGGCTTTTGAAATTTTCATTCCTTTTAGGACCAAGCGGGAAATACCGAGCACTTTCCTCGCTCTTTCTTTCTTGGCATGTGGGAAGGATTCTGGTGGGCTTTTGTCTCCATGACAACCGTGGGGTGAGTACGATATATAAAGCTGGTGATATAAGAAATGATGGGCGGAAATGAAGCGAAACATGGCTATTGGCCAAGCGTGAGATCCAGTTGTAGTAATAGTGGTAGACTTCTTTAGTCGGTCTCTCGATCTTTGTCCAAAGAGAAGAACGAGGACGATATTTATACATCTGGACCTGCCAGTTATGTTCTAAAAGATATCAAGTATTTTCGGGAGCCCAAATAACCGCAACGTACCATTTCCCTCACTGCGTCTATAAAACGGCGTTTTCTCAAGCTGGATTATTTTAGATGACTCACAGTCTTCAAGGGATTTCCGAAGATGACCCGAACTCTTCCGAAGCTTTCCAAAGATAAATCGAAGGTTTTTGAAGACTTCCGAGAAAACGCCGTTTGCTAGGATTATAGAACAGGCGAGACTGAGTGTTTATACTAATCTGTTGTGTTTGATCTAGGTATGGTGATCGATACCCTTTGTCGCCTGTTGGTAGAATTATGGCCATTATCTGGACATTGACAGGAGTTGTCATCATCGGCTTGTTAGTCGGCGGAATCGCAGTCTCTCTCACTAATGAAACAGTCGGAATGGACTTCAAACTCTACGGCGCAGAGGTGCTTTTTCCCTTACCACGTACATTTTCCCTTACTACAGTAAGCTTTGAATAAGTTGTTGAAAGTAACTGAGCTTATTTAAAAACATACTGGCCTTTCAATTGAGGAAGGTTGAAAAAATCTTCCAACGTCTTGTAAGCTTTTAACAGTGTTTTAGGGCAAGGAAGTAAAAATGTCTGGCTCGGCGTCTAGTAGCACCCTGGGTGCCAGACGTTTCTGCCAATCGCTTTATAAATAATAACTATTTTTCGCCGAAGTGGAGGTGAATAATGGTGGATATCTACCACTCTTCACCAACACTGAGGTGAATAATTGTTTTAGTTTATACCAAATCAGTGGACAGCCAGCACCAAACAGTTCGGCCTTTACCTCTGAGAAATGAGGGAAAACTCGCGCGCCAAATCCAGAACGATGCAGGGTGGTGAATAGCAAATACTATCCCGAGTTTGAGTAGCCAATCTGAACGCGCGAAATATACTGCCCACTGGTTTGGTATATACTAATAGCCATTAATGTCAACATTCTCATTTTCCCAGATTGCTGCGATCCACGGTTCAGCAGAGTTCAACTTAGGTTTGAGAAAGAACGCCAAATTTGATAAAGGTACTTGTCACTAGACATTAAGCCAAGACGGTCTATTGTTAATACTAATAGTTCTGTTTTTTGTTGTTAGTTTTAGCAAGAAGTTATGAAAGGAATGGCACCTCATTCCTTTTATGGAATGTCCGTTTAAAAATTAAAAAATCCTCAGAAATGGCTGAAGAAAACATCGATGTTTTGTCCGTTGCGGAAGGAGTGGTGAAGACAATAAGTGAAAGTGTTCCTGGCATACGGTGCACGCGACTGAAATTGAAATTGGCCAATCAGAGCTCAGTACGCGAGGCAAACTGAGTTTTCCTACGTCATAAGGAGAAAGGACCCCGGGAAAGAGGTTGTCGCCTGTTCAGTCAAGCATCGTGTTTGTGTTCGTTTACCAGCAACACCAGTGATTCTAGTTAGATTTACATTTATATGTATGAATGCAGGCAAGCAAGTGCTTATCTTAATGCAGTTTTAGTTTTGTGAAAGTCAGTTGTCCCATCTTCTACGTTTAATCATATAAAATGAATTTCGTAAATGAGCGATCTGATGTAAGCTTAAAAAATTGCAGTTCATTGCGTGGTCTTTTAAGATTTTTTTCGTTAGAGTTCGTTTTTTAAGTAATTCTCATTTCGCAACTAGTTTACATTGTATCCCAAAATTAGATAGTGTGACTATTTTAGACTGGGTCGGTGTTGTTTTCTCAATCCAGTTTAGTATTCGTCACCGCACATTGGGTTGTTTTGACTGATTGCTAATTTAATTATCCAACAAACTGAAGAGTCAGTCGCTCTGTCGTCAATTTTATAGTCTTAGTGTAAAGCTCTATGTTTTTTCAGTTGTGGAATATTTTATCAGCTCCCTGTAATGTTATATTTTCAGCTTCCTCACTTGAAGTGAATGCCATTTCTGTCCTAAATTAGCGACTAAAGTAAATTAGAATCGCCGATTTAGTGAGTGAGTTCAGTGTAGCATGGTTTTGTAGCGTGTCTGTAGATCGAAATGAAAAAGTCATTCAAGTAACTATAGGTGAAACAGTTCTCGGTCTAAAACTATTTTGTCCATAAAGAGACTCTAAAAGCTTCCGAAAAATAGTTTAGGGTGTGTTCTTTAAAACACCCGAGAAATACTTCGCGGGCGAAAAAGCTGTGCCATTTTCCCTCCATAATTGTGCTTGGAAGCTTCAGAAAGCATTTTTCAGAGGACTTTTCCCAGTAAAAGGCCTGATACCTGGGCGATATTGTTTATTTTAGCAAAGTTGTTTAATGAATGACAGAACTAAACAGCCAGTGGGCATGCAAATCAGTGAAAAATGCCTACCGGTATTTAGATTGCAAAGTTTGTCGAGTCGCTCCCCGGCTGCCGGGAGCGACACTAAGTGAGTTCATTCGTTTTTTTAACGGAGCAACTGTAGTTTCACGAGTACTCTTCTTGACCTTAATAAGCTTTCCAAAGAATTCTGCAAAAAGCGCTGTCGGTGAATGTCTTGCTGAAGTCTTATTTTTGAAGGAAAATAAGTCAACTTTACTGTTTCCTCAGTGGTCTGCATTGTGTTTTTGCGTTTATGTTTTCCCTTGTTGTTTTTCATCTTTAAATATGAACAAGCAACCTGGTGAGAAAAATGGACGAGAAAAATCACTTTGCAACGAATTTAAATTAAGCAGAAATTCCAACAGCGTCACTGAGACACAAATCAAAATTGTTCCAGAGTGCCTAATTTCTTAATACGACAAGAAACTGTGTAGAAATTTGTTGTGTTTACAATTCAGCTTAATAATTTCTTTCATCGTCACGTCGATCATAAAAAAAATTACAAGCGGTGGGTTCGATCAGTCAGGAAGGCTTTCTACTCCGAAGTATCAAGACAAGACATAAAATAAAACACAGTAAAATGAAAGAGAAGCATTGAACAAAAACTGTCACACATTCATGGCGAGTCAGTACGAAAACCAAGAAGCAATCTATTAAAGAAAGAACAGAACAAACTACCAAGAAAGAAGGAAGGAAGGGCGACATTTTTTGGCTATACCACACAAAGTTGACTCTGTTTTACCTGCACTTGTTGTAGCTCTCTGTTCCAAAAGCTCCAAATGTTCTGATACAAATCGGATGCTATCTAAAAGAAGTTGAATCGCTTCCCAGTTGTTTGAGTGTTGTTTTTACCATTCCGTCCACAACCCTAAACTGAGAACAGGTGAATTCCGACGTTCCTCACTACAGTAATCCTGTTTCTGAGCTGCATAGAGATAACTTGTTCAAGTTAAAATTCTGTCTTCAGTTCGACTAAACAAGCACATGATGACGCCGTTGTGCGAACAGATTACAATCTTGCTCCGTTTCAGCTCCTGCAGCTAATATGGTGAAATCGTACAGCTTCAATCCACTTTGAACGATGATTATAACAATGTTTCAAGAAAAATCAAACACGTACCGCATTTTCAGAGCCAAAAATTAGTAGATTTTTTCCCAAAACTTGTGCCACTTCGTTCACTTTGGTTCGGAGCAGTTTCATTTTGATTCATTCAGCTTTGAAGAGAAGCGCTGCACACTTAGCAAGCTTTTGGAGCCTTTTTCGTTCAGTCATGTGACCAATTCTTGTCCCGAGCTTAAAGGCCATCATAGAATTAGGCCCCATCAAGTGGCACATTCTCGCCATATTATCTAGAACCCACGGGGTATACTGTCTAAAACTAAGGGAGAGAAAGGCCATGCTAGGCCACTTCCATTTTGGAAACTCCAACCTCAGTCTCACGGAACAGGAAAAAAGGGATACTGGAAACGAGCTCCTGAAGGAAACGAATATGTTTGTCATAATCTCCCCTTAGTGGTTTTATTTACGTAATTCAAGATAGCAAAATGTATGATTTATTTTTTATTAAATGTATTGCAAAAATAACAACAACAACAACAACAACAACATTTCTTAATTCCAGTCATATCTGGGCGCAGTGGTACAATTGTGGAGCCTCGCTGTGTATTTGGCAATGCAGATTATTTTTTAATTTCTTGTAAACTGTTTTATTTATCATCTATTATTATTAATTCAGACCAGTTACTTTTTTATTTGTACTTTTTATTGTTAATTCAGACAAGATGCATCGGAATTTCGAAGACATCTATGAGCTACTTTCATCGAACAAAATCAGAGGCGTCCTCATTGATGGCTATATGGTGGGAAGCAAAAAACATTTGTTTGAGAAGCCATTCCTTCGAATATACAGGATCTACGACTACGCCTCTGTTTATGGAGTGGTCACCGGTGGAGATTCAAGAAAACTGGCAAAATGTTTCCGCGACTATATGACAGAGAACATCGAAAAGATTTTTCAGCATGTGAAAGACAATGTTGATGCAATAGAGGTAACGTTATCTAGCTTGAGAGGGGGCTATATAAAAATTTCAAAATTCGTCTCATGACACGAAAAATAAAGCAATCAGAAGCTGAAGCGATTTTGAATATTCTGCGATATGCGATATATTACGGCTCGTATTCGCGGAACTTTTCCTGTGTTTGTCACAGTACAGTGTTGCATAAGGAAGTAAGGCGAATGAAGGTGGACAGAGCTTGGAATATATTTATGGTATGGCTCAAACATAACGACACTAATTTCCGAGAATCTTCCGAAACGTTGAATCATTTACAGATTATCCTCTGTGAGAAATGGTCAAAAGCCATCAATAACCATCGAAAATTTTTATAATATAGTTAGAAACACTTTTCTTCATGAAAGACCATCACGGCTGTGTACTCAACTGGAAAACCTGAAAAAAAGTTCAAGTTTGAACTTGATGGATTTAATTGAAATATCATTAAACATAAATATTTATCGATACCACTATACCCATTTTACTGCAGAATACGTTCCCTCATTATTGGGACGTTCTACCTTTTAATTACAGGAGTCCACAGAACCGTTAGAAGTGGAACGATCCACCGGACTGTTTGACGCCAGTGGCGAGCTGTTCAAGAAAAACCTGATGGTATTATCAGTGCTGTTGTGTTGTGGAATCCTGGCAGGTCTTGTGTGGGAAGTCATGTATCGCATCCGGCTGAAAACGAAAGTCCAACCGCAAGGTAAATCAATCTGTTTTCAAATAAGAACATGTTGAATATTTAACAATTATTCGCTGAAGGCGAAGTAAATATTGACAGCGCTCGACTCGGGGTTTATTCGACAATATTTTCTTAGCCTGAGGTGGGTAATTTTTTTAGTGTAATTTTGAGATGTGGTCATCAAAAAGTAAAAAACAAAAAAAGAAAAAAAAAACGAGCTAAAAATTAACAAACAACACACGAAAAAAAATCAACTTAGCTTAGCAGCGCGCTTTGAAATGTTATATTCACTGGGTAGCGAGGTGAATATAGCATTAAAATTATACTTTTTGCCTAATAAGGAAATTGGATTCCATGTGAAGTGCCACGGAGCGATGCCAGAGTTTTCCAAAAATATGACTTAAAAACATAGCAATGGTTACAAAAGTTGGGAATTTAATAGACGAATTATTCCACTCGCGCTTGTTCGATGTGAGGTGATCATGGTGATTATAAGCAACTTGACGCTACTTATACGCCCCACATTGGTTTCTTATCACCTCATATCCAACACACGCTCGTAAAACAATTGTTAATTATCGTGCGTGAGTGGAAAGTGGGCAAAGAAGAAAGCAGACAGGTAAACCGATTATTTCGAGTTCTCCAGTATTTTCAGTAGGTCTCTGCTGTGGAACACTACCTGACGACCACACCCTTAATACTTCTATTTATTTTGGCCCTGACAATTGCTCAGTCATTTGTGACGTAAAAACGCCAAGTAACCTCTTCCAAATTAAATGAACCTCTTTTTACGGATAAGGCAAAACGAGAAAAATGAACGCAAATTTACTTCCTGTTTCATGCATATTACAGTGTAAGGCGTACACATTGAACGCCTCTTGTGGTTCGATTTGCTATGTATTTGTCATAACATTCTCCTTTGTGTCTTACACGTCCTCGCTCTTCTTTCTTTGCTACCACTGTCCTTCTGTTTTCTGATGGACCAGTTAGGCCAGCCTCTTTACTACTGCCACCATGATAACACAGCCAGACTTTCCTGGTCCTTTGGTAGCTGGATTGATTATAACAGCATTTCACCTTGTTTCTTTTAATATATAGATTTAGCCAAGCTTAAAAGCGGAGCCGCCAAGCAATAAACTGGTGTTCGTTTCTCAAAAATTGTCCTGAAACTTTTCGGTCTCAAATATATTTCGGGTGTTTTTTTTGGCTCGTTCGCTTTCGAAAAGTGTTTCTCAAAAAACCCGAAAGTGTTCCGAATTGTCCTCCAATATTTTGGTGATCTGTTCTTTAAAACCAAGCTCGAAAGGTCATTCTTACTAGTGGCTGGGCACAGCCTGATTATTTTGAACTGAATACATATTTTACTCAGAACCCATCTTGCTTGGTGTTTGCAATGTTTCCATATCCTGTCATTAACTGTCAAGGCTTGTCAAATCTCCTTGGATTATTGGCTGTTCGCTCGAATGAACTTGAAACGGCGCTCATTTACAACAACAAAATACTGATAACTTATTCGCGACTGTTTAAATGGGTTATCTTCATCGCGTTCGGATGTTAACAAATAACATGAACTGCCACTATTAGTCTGGTCATAAATTTATACTGGCGTTTCACCGCCAATTTACTGGGATTACCCGAAAGAAAGGATTTGGGGAGCTTCGAAGCACTTGTAATAAACTTATCGAAGAAATGTCGCGTAGGTTTCAGCAGCCGCGAAAAAATTCGAGCACTTTGAGGAACACTCATTACTTACCGGATAAAATAGCTTTAAACTCAAAACTGCTTCGCTTATAGTTACTTAAGTAACCCTTATATTTCGTTCTCTAACTTGAGACAATCGAGATTGAAAACAAACAAACACCGACCAAACATTCTTACTATGGCATAAGTTTTGCGTTTGAAATTCGAGCGCCTTTAGAAATGCACAAAACTGTTTTTGGAAGCTTTTCGGATATAATAGGTTTAAACCGACAACTGCTTCGCTTATAGTTTTTTAAATAACTGCTATTTTTTTTCTCTAACTAGAGACCATCAAGATTCAAAACAAACAAACACCAAACATGCTTTAAATTATGCCGGTATAAGTTTTGCGGATGCGAAGTAAGCCTATATAAAGTTAGGCGCTTTGAGGAACGCACAAAACTGTTTTCGGAAGCTTTTGGGATAAAATAGCTTTAAACCGACAACTGCTTCGCTTAAAAGATTAATACTATTGAAAACTTCTAGGACAAGAAAATCGACAATTGCACAAAGAGATGTACCCGACGTCAAAATTGAAAGCAATTATTCACCGTAATCTCAGTGAAGTGATGCTTGTGTAGCTAGTTGTCTTGCGACTGTGCTTAGACCTACTGTTATGAATAAACAAACACAAAATAATGGACAGAGAAATCATTTTTGAAAAAAGTTTATTCGCAAACCCTGAAGTTGATACTTGAATGCAATTCGCGTTACACTTCCAAAATCGTGGGTCGGTCCACGCGAGTGAAATCGGTTGAGCATGGCAAAATATTCAAGACTACATCTGTCACAAATCTGAGCGGGGTTTTCTAATAATTTTTTAAAGTCAAAAGTAAATGACACATTTCAGTAATGACATAAGTTAAATTTCCATTTCAAAACGTAATTTCTTTGACCGTAATACTCAAGATCATGTACCTTAGACCCTTTACAAACTTCACCTACTCGGTTATGTTTCAGAACAGGGCAAGCTCTCCGCCGTGAAGAAAACAAAGCGATGAAGTCCGTTGAAGGCAGCTTTCGTAACTTGAAGTTTTCGCCTTCTACCAGTATTCTTTTGAACTTTTTCTTTCCATTCATAGATATTAGATTTTTTTTGTCAAGTATAAAACTTCAGTGCTCTCGAACAATAGTTTTGCTAAAGAAGCTTAACCCTATTCTGCCTGGGCTTTTTTTGAGTTTCTGAGCCTGGGCGGGGGGGGGGGGGGCAGTTTGTGCCCCCCCCTACAGATCTCGAAAAGTATTAAAGCTCTTGCGATGAAACTTGGCACGTTTTTAACACGTCATTAGCTTAACAGGTTGGGCTTATGACGTGTCGATTCTGACATTAACGTCACAAACCCGCCATTTTGAATTTGAGGCCGCCATCTTGAATCTCCAGCCTGCAGTCATACAGCTGACCATGACGTCACCAAAAAACATATGATTTTGTTCTAAGAAACATACTTAGTCAAAACAAGCACACAAAAGTGAAAAAAAATATGTCTTCTTCTTACAAACGAAGGGGAAAAAACTGAAAAAAGACTGAAAATAGTCAAAATACACTTCTGAGTAGACGATTGCTATGGAAACGTCAATCATCATAGACATGTCATTGACACAGGAAAATTTTCTCTGGTAAATTTTAGGAAAAGTCACGGGATTTGGTGATTATTCGTCTAGCCGTTCAAGAGTTATAATTCATTTATAATACATGATTCAATGTACTAAATGAAATCTTCAATATATCGGAGAAACTAAACGTCGCCTCAAAGAACGCTTTAATGAACATAGGCGACCCATTATCAACACCTCCAGCTGCAATCCTACCGCTGTCTCACGACACTTTATTACTGGCAATCATACGGTTAATCGTATGCTTCTTATACCACTTGAAAAATTATATACTAATCGTGATTCAGTTAGAAAGGCTCGTGAGGCATTCCTCATCCACCGAGGAAACACACTGGAGCCTGCTTGAGATGAAATGTAATCCAACCAGGTTTTTCCTTATCTCTGTATTTCCGCTTTTATTTCATTTTTTTTTTCTGTATTTTTAACACATCACGTAGCCCTGTCCTGTTATTTCCGGTTCGTTATATAAAGACCATGTAAATTCGCGTTTCATTCAATAAACCTGAAGAAGGCTGGTGTTGGGCACAATGTGCCCCCCCCCCCCCCCCCCCCCAGGCAGAATAGGGTTAAGCCTTTAAAGAAACCTCTTTTCCAAAAGCGACGATGGTCATGCGATTTCCCGCCAAGAAAAACGCCGGTTGCCCAAAAGTACTGCGCGATTTCCCGCCAAGAAAAGATGGCATTCTCTACCACCCGTCGGGTTGTCTTGGGACTCCCCTCCCCCTCCCGTAGAGTCTGTGCGGACGGACGGACGGACGGTCACGTGACTATTACATCACAACCAAAGTTTCTCGGATTGATAGGTTACCAAATTTGCTTAGCAATGGCGCTCCGCTGGCGGTCTTTGCCCGCAGGCTCCGCTATGAATCAAGTAAGATGCTGGCGGGCGAATTTTTTTCTAATTCTTTCTCTTTTTGTAATCATCTATTTTCCGTACCACTTTGATAGGCACAAAACACATTTGCATCAACGAAAGCCTTAAAGATAATGGCCCAGTTTTGTTTTAAAATGGTTAATCTGGTGCACAGAAATTAATAATAAGTGTAGCTGGCCTTGGATGGCAGGATGCAAGTGGGTCCCATCTTGAACCAACATCGTGCCGACGTTTTCAAGTTATTCCCTCGTCTCTTAAAAACTGATTGTGGCTCGTTCCTTCTGTGAAAATCCAGCTGATGTAGTCTTCTTTGAGAGAAGGTACTTATTTACATGCGAGTTTAGCATACTTTTGACCGAAAAACCGATGAAAATTCCATAAAAATTTCCCCTGAAGTCTTTGTAAAATTAAGCCACAAAACGTTAGGTGACGTCACACCCGTGTAAGGCTAAGCAGCCAATCGGTATGTCCGTTATATGCATGAGCAGAGTTACGGTACGCGGTCTGTAACCAATCGCAATCCATAAATGTATAGAATTAAATAACTTTTTGTTTCCCTTGCAGACAACAAAGCTTTCCCATCTACCGAGATAAGAGAATTCGTAGAAGACTTCCAGAATGGTATGAACAACTTAGTGCAAGAACTGAAAGAAAAACATAAACGCGAAAAACAGTGTCTGCTGGCTACAATAAAAAACGATCGCAGACATCGATATGAACAACGGGGAACTGAATTATGGGAGAATTGTCAAGAACCTGAGGCGAGTTCTCAAGACAACAAGGAAGTAACTACTGGAATTGTCATAGCAAGGCCAATATTCAAAGATGAAAGCGTTAAAGTGGACGAAAAACCTAGCGTTTCCTTCGATGTTCCTGATGAAGGAAACTGCTAGAAAGGATCAGACAACTGTTACAAGCTATGGATTCATCTGAAGGTGTATCTGAAGGTGTAACATGAAATCGCGCAACATCGACATTTACCATAAATATGATGTTTCCTACCTGCTTGTCTCGTTTTAACATGGAGGAACTTTTAAAGTCAGACGTTCTTGAGCCACAGACGGCAACCAGAAGTTGAATGTTTTCCTTTTAACTAGTTGTGGTGCCATGACCCCCATTATACAGCGAGCCATCAGAAACAAAAACAAGAGTTTTCCAGCCTTGGCGGGAGCAAAAAACGAGCCAACACAGGGAACATTCTACTTCCGGTTGACGTCCGTGACGCAAGAACGGCTGTGCTTAGGTTCCCTGTTATCCCTTGAAAGATTGCTGAGATAAGTGTTGAGGTGATAACAAAAGCCAGTGACAAAATGTGAGGACTATACCACCAAAGACAGCTGCATGATCATATTTAACAGTTACGAGTGCCCGTTGGATATGAAGTGACAAACAACTTGTTCTTGTTGTCTCAATTCATACTCACTCGTCGACTTTCGTGCATTTCTTAAGAATATCACAAACTCATTAATAATTCATTAGGAGAAAACAAAAGAAAAAACCACTGTCACAGGCGTATGAAAGTTTGCAAAATTTTGCTTAGAATTTCTCCAAGAATCACAGATGGTTTGAGAAGCCATATCAAACATTTGAAACAGTGTTTACGATCAGGATATCCAAACGCCTCGAAAAACTAAAAGGGATCTTGCAATCAGAGGAAACCCCAAAATACTGGTTCAGTTTCGCTTAAAATTACTCTACCAGTTCTCTGAAACTCTAATTGAGTGCATTTGGCAGCAGATCGCTAGGATGGAAATGGTTTGCATCTTGAAAACATTAGGCTGATGTTCTCAAGAGGTTCCTTTGTTCTTGAAAAAATCACCTGAAACTGATTATGGTTTGTTCTCCCTTTGTGAAAATCGTTCGATTCCTTTCCCTTAATTTTCTAGGAGCATATCGTGTACGAGAAAAGGTATTTAGTAAAGTTTTCAGAACATTATTTAATTCTTCGCCGTGACAGAGCCCCTCAAAGAATAATCGGCTGCGCCTTGTTTTTTCAATACACTTCCTGGATATCCCGGATCGATGAAACACACGCTCTCGTGTTTGGTCAATTACTTAATCAACATTCGTGCACAGCCTAAGGGCCCAGCAAACTCTACTTTCCATTCGCTACGCTAAACGCCACTTTCTATTTGGGGGCTGCGTGGCGCTTAGTTTAACACATAAGAAGTAAACTGGGTGAACAAAAATTTAGGGTTCTGCCCTTCTGTGGTGGATGTCTGTTCATAAAAAAATGTTCCTAATATACGTCCTGCCAATAGGGCCGGTCTGATCGGACCTCAGATAAAAGTTTTATACATTTGGACAGCATGCGTACGTCAGTTCAATACAAGGCCGTATCAGCAATTCATGAATTTTTCTCCCTTTACAAGCCTTTTCAAATTCAAATATAATTCATAATTTTTTTGGACAAGTTACGAAAATGGACCATCCATTTTCCTGTTTTGGTCCGAACGTATGACGTGTATAACTGGCTCTTGCAACAGGCTCTAACAAAAAAGGAACAAGAAAGATTAACTGAAAGAAAAGGCTGCCCACACAAAATTTGAACTTGCGATCTTCGGTTAATGAGACACGCTAGAATAATTAGTTTAGAATTAAGTTTGTTTATGATGTCCAGATGAAACCATTTGGTAGGATTTATACGCAATGTTGGTGTGTTGGGGTTAACCGTCTTTTCACTATAAATAGCCGAAATATATGGCGAATGCATTAATATGTTTACAAACATACTGTGCGTTCAAACACTGGTTGGTCACCAGCCTTTCAAAACTAACCAATCAGATTGCTTGTTTTGTGTTTTTGTTGCTGGTGGTACTTGCAAGTGCCTGTAGCGGTATAACTGATGTAGACAACACAAATAACCCTAGTTTATATAAATGTTTTACAAATCCCTTGTTGTACTCTATAAATCTGCTGTGTTTGCATTTTGGGTTTTGTACGTCGTGGTGAGAAATACTGCTTTCATTATGGCGTGGATTTTCAGCACGCTGTATAGATATTCGTTCTACGGATCTACAACGTCCGGGATTTCCACAAAGGACACAGGTATCTCAATTTAGAGTAGTTTGCTGGTTTGAGAGCAAAGATTTGTTGTAATTACACAAGTTCTTTCCTAGCACGTTAAATCCAAACAACACTTAACTTCAAAAAATGGGCGTATTTTAGTGTAACATTGAATTTGATGCGGCAATATGATGCCAGTCCCTAAAATGTCAAAACAGCAACCTTGCAAGATAGCCAGACGCTTCCTTGAAAATCTCCCTGTGTGTGTGCGGAATGACTTTTAGAGCAATGTTTTTGATCATGAAGCCGTCACATTTTCAAGTTCTTCCATAAACTCTCTTCGGAAATTCCTGCAACCTGTCTTCCCTTCATGCAAGTGCTTCGTTGGTTTTCCAAGCCGAACATGCCGGGCGGCGCGCAAAATCTGCTCTTATTCGGTCAAATTGTCCCGTGATTACAGGTGCAGGGCCTTGCGAAAGAAACTTGCAACGTTATTTCTTTGTGATATTCCCATCAGGTGCCCACAGACGGGATTGACAAGTCTAAACATGTACATGCAGAGTTGCTTGTTTTGTAAAAGTCCATACATACACTTGCAAATAATCTAGCAGCAGAAATAGCTTGTCGGTTATTGACAGTGGACGTAGTTACGTCTTGGCCGGGCTGCAATGCAGCCGACTCGGCATGCGGTCGCTAACTTGGGCGGTGGCATGAAGGAACTAAGTACTACTGCTCCCCAGGCTACCCTCTTATATCTTACCAGGTTTTCCTGGGTGTTACAAGACGAGTGACTCAGTAACGAGTAACGAGAATTGCAGTAACGAGAAAACGAGCAACAGAAAAATCAAAGAGTGAGAAAAAACCTATCCTAACCCTTACCTAACCTGGTTAGGGTTAGGGTTAGGGTAAGGGTTTTTACTCCTTAAATTTCTGGGTGTTTCTTCGTTACTTGTCTTATATTAGTAAGGCGCAGTTCTCCTTACAGTTCGCCTGTACTCATTGTAATTACTAATGCGTCCTTTCGTGGAATGATGGGCTGAATATTGCCGACGACTATGATATCAAACTGAAAAAGAGAGCGCAAGAGGATACTCAGAAACAAAGACAATGGTAGCATACAAAGCTCAATTCATCTTACGAATGTTTTTAATTAGTACTGGAACCATTGACTTTTAATAGAGCGAAAGTCTGGCGCTCTAGATAACCTGCACTATACAGCATCTCGCTTGGGGGAAAGTTGTCCTCCCTAAAGTGGGAAACACAGAGAAGCTCAGCCCGAAAGGGTTTATTTTTTTCAGTTGCGCTTGTAGTATCCGAAAACGTAAGGAAATTTGTCTCTTTAGTATTTTATATAATTAAGGGGCTGTCGAAATACGCCTTAAACTGAAAAGTTATCGCACTGAAATTTAAGTACCAATGAGTTGCCCGAAATTACAACGCAAAAATTTTGGAGCCTTCAGCGTCGACTAATAGATTTATTGTTTTGGTTTATCTTTGAGGCGTTATAAAAAGGAACAATTTAGGAGCCTTCCAGGGGCACGGCCGGGAATCGGCCCATCGATAGTACCGCATGTGGCACTGAATATTCCTTATGACTGAACAATCATCTCAACCAGAGAGTCAGGTTTACCTGTTTTTTTTTTAACGTTGCTTCAGATTCTGTACACAAGCAGTCGCTAATAATATCAGTGCAAGAAAAATCGATTACTATTGCGCCGCAGTTTTACGAAATGTTCAAATTTTGGGCCTGGTTAGCTGACCACGTATCTCAGGGCTCGCGAGCTCGTAGGTTACAGATGACCGCGTCGGTGGGTAGTGACTGTAGCTGACTGTGTAGGGCCAGTCATACTCTCTCGTTTTCGTTGGAGCCTTTTGAATTGAACTTTAGACGACTTCAAGACATCAAACATTTAGTGTTAAGAACACAGCAAGGCTGAGTTTCATTTTCAACTATTTTGTCTCGATTTTTTTAACACTTAGCTCTAAAGACACGTTTAGATAAAATTAAAATAAAAGGTAACAGTTTGGTGTGAGTAATAAATTGTAAAATCCAATTTCGCCTGAAATTGGCCTGAAGTAGTTGTCTCATTGCAGTGTATGCTGCTATTCGGGATTCCTGCATGGTCACGTCTACGTTGAGTTTATTGTGAGGAACTAAAGTAAAGCGCTCTAAGAAAGAACAGTTGCAGCCCGACTTCAGCTCAAACATGCAACTTAGTATGGTAAAACTTAGTATGGGACGTGGTCCCAGGGGTACTCCCAATAGTCGGCTATAAGGGGAGGCTCCACCCGAAAGGGTTGCCTTTTTTGTGGTCCCAATATACGAAAGGTAACAGGGTAGACTAAATAGGCTTTACCCTAAAAGGGACAGTAACTAAATCTGAACACTTGAAAGGGTTGCAAAATTTTGGTAGAAATCTAAACACAAAAACTATACGAAAGACTGGAGCATTCGAACGACTAAAAGCCCACGATGATCTAATGTTTTATCTTATTTGTTGAGGTATTAGAATAAGTTCCATTTTTGTTCAAGGTATATTAAAGGCAGGGGTTTGAAACTCGGGGCGGAGCCTCCCCGTAGGGAAATCTATTGAGTACCATACAGGGACGTAGTACCCTATCTTTGTTAATGTTATTAGTGGTAGCTCAAGAACTTCATGTGTAAAAAGTGGGGACACACACGCACGAACAAACACAAAAAGCCGGGAATAACTATAAAAGATTTTTTTAAAAAATACCTATTAAAATGGGGGCAGGGAGAGTGGTGTCCGTTGGAACACAAGTCGTTTCTTTCCCACTTTACCGTGCCAAATTCATTTTGCATGATAAAAAAAAGGTTTTTTCAGGTAGCGAATACTACAGCCTTTCATCACTACCTTGAGCCGCAAAACCGGAAACATAAGGAAAAGCGTAACAGCATTTAGGGCTTCTCACAGACTAGACATTTAGTTGTCGACAACTATTTGTTGTCGGCAACTAAATGTTATCGACAACTAATTTCGTCCGATGCAAGCATTCCACACATTGGAGTGTTAGTTGTCGATAACTAAGTCATGCCAGCGAGAGGTTGGGAACTAACGTTCACTACCCATGCTCATAACGCAGTACGTGTCCAAAATGGCACAGTTACGATAGTTGTCGACAACCAAACCAATAATTCCCACACACAGGTAAAACGATCAAAAACGTAGTTGTCGACAACTACGCAGTTTCCCTTCTTGAAAAGGGAAACTGCCTAGTTGACGGCAACCAAAAATTTAGCGTTTAGTTATCGAGAACTCGTTTTTAGTAGTCGACTGATAACAAATAGTTGTCGACAAGTAAATGTCTAGTCTACAGAGGCCCTTAGCGAGCTCGAGCAAACACAAGTCCAGGAATAAAAGAAAAATCCTTTTTGTCCTTCTCGCGCCTATGAGCGTATCAAATTGATTGAACCTAGTTAAGACAAGACAATAAGAGTGAGCACGTCTGTTCCCTTTATCTTCATGTTTGTATGACTGTGTTACTGTCGTTTTCACTGGAAGCGCCCTTATGACATGCTTTCGCTTGTGCTACTGTCGCTTTCATCAGAAGGATCTCTTTGCCTTGCTTATGTTTGTGGGCACAAAAACCAAGGTCTTACTCCAGGGGATGGGGTGGGGGAGGGGAAAGTGGCTATATTCCCAGGCAACTTCGCTCCATCAGGCTGTTGAATTCGTGATTCATTGTTTACTCTTTGCAATGGCAAAAGAGTCACCGCTGACCGAGTAACGGCTTCGCTTCAGACAATACTCCAGTCTGACATTTGCAAGCGCGAATGTTAGATAAAAGGTCCCCAAGTAGAATGGAATTACTATCAGCAATTAAGTCTTCACTTGATCTGTTCGAATATGAAATTAAAAAAGTTTGCTAGTTAGTGACGGCAATATGGAAAGAAAAAAACCGATTGTTTTTCTGCTGATCAGTGGGGTTCCAACATCCCACTTTCAGAATAATTACCTATTAGAAACCAGTGCTTTAATTCCAGTGGTCACTCTCCGGGAGATCATTTCAGACACTCAAAGGTTTAAACCATGCACACTCCTTTTTTCAATGAAGGCGGCTTGACCTTGGCAATAAAAGATGAATGGATTTGTAGAAAGAGAACTAATGAATATTCACTTTCAAAAACTCTGAAATTTACATTATCCTTTAACACAGTGTGTTCCTGACGGAAACCAGTGGTTTCGTCCCGTTGCGATTTAGCCCCCTCGAGTTAGCCCTGTAACGAATCTAGTTTGCCTCCAAACTATAGCGAGTTCGCCCCACGTAAATCGAGTTCGACCCTATATAAGAAACTTATACTAACGACTTTTGATCCCTTCTAGAGTTAGACTTAACTGCCAGATAAACCGTAGAATCTCTGTTGTTGCAAATGGCCGAACATCGCATTGTAAAATGTTCAATGATGTTTACCGCTGACAAACTCATAGCGAGGTGCTGCTACTCGCAGGAGTTCGAGAAATCAAAACAAAGTGTTTTCTGTAAAGAACCAAATTCACACGCGCGTCTTTTAATTATATTAGCATTCACGGATTTAGTTGAGAAAAAGTCTCACTTGTGAAGCCTATTTTGAGTTGAGAAAAAGGCTCACTTGTGAAGTCTATTGTGTTGGCGAACTCGATCTACTTTGGAGGCGAACTTGGCTAACTGTGGGGCGAACTCAGTTATATGTGGGGCGAACTTAGGCCTACTCTGGGACCCAAAGTCGCCGTAACTTTGGGCGACTTAAGGCGACTTTAGGCGACTTTAGCTTATTTTGTCCAAAATTACGGGCGATTTTGGGCGATTTAAGGCGATTTTGGGCGACTTTAGGCGACTTTGGGCGATTTTGAGCGACTTTAGGCAATTTTAGGTAACCTTCAGTGACTTAATTGGAAATGCCAAGGTGAACCTAAGTACAGTTGTGGTATACATATACATGGGAATCATCATGGTACACCATAATGCATTGTTACAGAAAATATCCATACTATCCCCATGAAAATGTTTTAGTTTGAATGCTCCACCAACCCCCTATTCCACCCCACCCTTCTGGAAATTCTAGTTTGGTGGCTTTCAAGAGCCTCCACTGCCCCCACCCCCCTTGGAATTTCTAATGACCTCTTGTGATGTTGGTTTGGACCCGCACACTAAAGACATTAGTAGTACATAAACATGCAACAATGACTTTAACAACAGCTAGCAAGCAAGGTTGTTGCCGAATTGGACACAAGCCAAAAAGTAAGGCATTAAGTGAAACCTGTGAGTTAGTAAGTGTCACAATAAGAAACTTAGGGGCCCCAGGATGATTCCTTGGGCATTTTATTGTATAGGGCTCTGGTTAGGCAACAGCCTTGGCAAGCAAACTGAAAATAAACTATATTAAGTTTTACATAGTTTACTATTAATATATAAACTATATACAAGGGATTTAAGGCGACTTAGAGCAACTTTGGGCGACTTTAGGCGACTTTAGGTGACTTTGGGCGACTTTAGGCGACTTTAGGCGACTTTGGGCGACTTTGGGCGACTTTGGGTCCCAGAGTAGGCCTGAACTTTAACGGGGCTAACTCGCAACGGGGCGAAACCACCGTAATTCCCCGTCCCTGACAGATCCAAGATTCTTATATCCTGCATCCCAGTGTAACGTAAAAAATTTCAATGTTTTTTATTCTGGATCCCCGGCCACGATCAGTCAACTATCGATTGTAGTTTGCATTAAGTCGTTTGTGGTTTACAGTGTACCTTACAGTGCGAGTTAACAAACCGGTGAGCACTTTAACAGAACACTTTCAATTCACTTTAATTGTCAATTTTCGTAGCAGTGCCAGTATGGAATCAGAGCTCAATCCTCACGAAATATAAGGAAATGGACAGCGATGGATTGTATTCTAGCCGTTTGGCTATTTCTTCCCAAACGATTGGTCTTCGATTTCAGTTTTCTCTATATATAGCTATTTCAAAAACTGATAAGCGCTTTCGCACCGTTCACAGAGTCAATATCAAACAAAATATCAAACAATGACTTCAACACACATACGGAAAAGGCCCTTTTCTTATAGATGTGTGTTATAAATAAAGTGGAGGGTGGCATTAAAAGACTGAACGAATTAACAGAGAATTTAGGCGAGTTACTTTTTTTTTTTCGTGAAGTATAATATCCGCCTTTGTTTATAAATAATCATTTAAACCTACTTATTTCCACGTGGAACTTGTACGCACTCTACATTATCAAAACAACTTAGATGACGTCACAGCAAAATAGTAGTTTCGAAAACAATTACGTTTCTTTGTCACAAGCAACTATTGTCAGAAATTCACTTAACGTCAAGTTGCATGCCTCCTCGACAATGGCAAATTACAAGCGTTGGTCATATCCACGGAATGTCCGTTTTAGCGGTAAGCAGTCGAATCGTGCTCTTTAATTTGGGGAAAATTGGTATCCCACAGAGACAAACTGTTATCCCCGGTAAATTAAACCAGGCGACATTACCCTTAGAATTAGCCGTAAAATAATATAACGAAGATACAACGTGCTGTAATTTTCACAAGACGAAAATTAATCCGGACAGTTTTCTACGTTTATGAACCAATGGATTGTCAACATTTTCATTTGCTTAGCTTAGCGATAGCGATAGAATTAAAATAGCAGCCTACATTTTCATGGAACGTAGCTGTAAACTGCATCAGAAACAGCGTGAAGGGGCATGAAATTTTAAAACCTGCTACTATAGCGTTAAAGTTTAATTCCGACACCAGTCCTCCTGCGGGTTTAGTTTCTAACTGTAGAAGTTTACTTCAACTCACATTCGATTTAAACTAGACTCTCATCGTAGAACAAGCTGATATTTTTTTCAAGGGAGATTAGTTATTTTGAATTAAAATATATATTCACATTTTGGTTGGTGGTCTGATATGAATTAAACTGCACCTGTCACTTATCTCGACCCCAGACTCAGTGAATAAATTTAAGTATATCATTACGGAAAAATATATACATACATTTCCAAAAAAGAAAGGCAAAGGAACTGAACGGAGGAGTTAAGACGACCAAGTTTAAAACGAGAAGTCTTTAAGAAAATATTCATAAATTTCACCTGGTAGAAATGCAAGATCTTGTGCAACTTTTAACAACTCCAACGCGGGTGAAATTGAGAATTTTGGTTTCGAGTTAAAGCTCAGTTCCGTTTCAAAAAATAAAACAAAACTTAAATATAATGCAAGAGTCATTCGCTTTAATAGCACGTGAAGTAGTAAAATCTCCTGTTTTCCGTGAAAAATGATTTTTATTTTTGGAATGAATATCCGCTTTCAATATTTTTCGTTCGCGCGCCGCTATCTGGTTGTGACGAAACTGCGTTGTGTGACAAATAACTTAGAGGTCACGCAAGACACCTATGAAGTATGATCTATGGAGGAAATCGAGTTTAAATTTTCTTTCTACTAGACAGCAGCTATAACAAACGAGTCAAAAGATGTTTAGTTGAACAAAACCATTTAGTGTTATTCCCCACGAAGCCGAACAGAAAAAGAATTTTCACCCGATCTCTGGTCCTGTTGTACGCTGGGTAGGGGCTAGAGAACCTGTCACGTGACTACCCAACTTGTCTCTTTCTCGTTCTTGCGGAGCAGTGTGCACGTAAACAGAAGTGCAGTGAATTTTGCCTCGCCCACTTCATGACGGAAAATTCCTTCTTTATTCCGCAGAACCGTTGCTGCATTCACGACCGACAAGTATGGCGGAACCTCCAGAATCTTCACTGCCGTCTCCAATCCTCGAGAAACTCCGAGAGTTGAACACAGAGTTGGCCGAAGGTGAGTGACTTTGATCGCACTTATTGTTTAGCGCGAGTTCATGCGTTGAATTGTCAGAGTCACTGAAATTTATTTACAAGTTTCTGGCATATTTCGATGGCTAGATTAGTTGCCAGGATTTTAAGAGCTTTTAGTTGAGTCGTTATGTTGTCGGCTCGTTGAAATAGAGGTGAGAATTGTTATGTCGAAGCGATGTGAAGGGATAATTTGTTCAAGGAAATGTCTTGTTGTGACCATAGTTCATAGCTTTTAAAATCAAGACTTGGAAAATTACGAAGTCATGAATACATAAACGGGTCTGGCTCCCGTAAGATCATGCATTGCTGAAGGACTTTGTCAACATGAAAACATTTAAATTCGACAAGCCTAATGATGACTGACGATATGGGTGAAATTGAATTGGTACATTGCGAAAGCCGGACTGAAGTTTATTTCGTCCCGAGTAAACTTGTCATTTGTCAAGCTTTTGGGCATTCTCTTGTTTTGAAATTCCCAAATATCTGATGTTTCCCATTGCGATCTCTGCGTGATAGCTATTTTGAAAGAATGGTGGAACATTGTGGAAGAAGACTTCTAAGTTTTTAGGCAGAAGTTTAATATAAGCTTATTACGGGGATGCAATTTTGACAACTTCAAAATGTAAGCTTATATCTTTTGTTTTGAGACAGGAAGGCGTTACAGTCGTCGATTAATTTGCGAAAGCCTCGCGGAAAAAGATAATCATTGAATGTTATCGTTGGACTACACTTGTTAGCAACAAAAATAACTTTCAACTCGAGAATTAATCGTTTATGTCTATCTTTTGTTGTTCACGGCAATATTTGTGGTACAATTTTTTCTTTATTTGCTTGTGATTGTGTGAAATTTGTTCGCAAATATGGTTGATTAAAAATGTAGGTATCTAGCAGATTCGTTTCCTTGAGTTAGTTGTATGCATTTGTTTGTGAGGTGAAATATGTTGAGGCAAAGTACATGTATGGTAATTAAAACTCCAATTAAAGTGATGACAAAACGTGCAGTTGGTTTATTAATTTTCATAAATATCAACTATATTTCATGAATATTCGAATATGACATCCAACTGATAAGCTTAAATCAGGTGACAATATTCACGTTACGAGTCCAAGTGTCACTAAGCCATTTATTGAAGAAAAAAGAAGACAAAATAGGCATTATGGAGCAAACTTAGCGAACTAATGTGTAATCGTAATAGAATATACAGTAATAGTGCATTTGTGCAAACATCACAATGTCTCAAGTTTAGTTCTCTGTTCCAAGTAACAATTTTTTAAATCGCCTTGATGTCACTGCTGAAAATTATGTGGATAAATTTTTAAAACTACAAGTATTTGTTATCTTCAAGGTGCACGATAAGGTGTGCAAATATCATTGATTGTTTTATAAGAGAATAACAGGTGGCAAAATAAATATGTTGTCATGTTCTTTTAAATTTGCCTATACACCCTAGGATCTAACTACAGGGTTGATTGTCCAAAGGTTTGTTTTCAATAGCAGCATCTCAGACAAGAAAACAAATACATTAGACCTTAGGTTTTCTTGAGTTTATGCATATGCTTACATGTCAAGTGCCGTCATACATAGCTAGTGCTTTTGTTTTTAGTGAAGTCCAGTGGTAAGCGACTACAGGCTGTAAGTTGTCCTCACTGTATAAATCGATCACACAATACAAGTAAAGGACACTCTCAAAGGAATCATATGATTTGGTGTCCATTTATGTAACTACACACAGTATGAAACTTTAATCATACAATATGCTCTCTGATCAATGACCATGACCATTTAAGATGAGGTTAAATATACCCTGGGAGGGTATTTTGAGGAACTTGAAATCGCTCACACATACATAAACCTTCCTCTGCAGCTTCGATTCACGTAAACTTTGTATTCTTCTATAACATTCATGTAGCTAAACAGCAGCGCGGGACCTAAGACATCATTAGTCTTGTATTGTAGACACAGAATTAGACTGGCTGTGTGTGGGCTACTTCCTGACTTTTGGAGTCTGTAAATAAATATAGTCTGTAGCATAGAGTCTGCAAAAGAAGAATTGTACATTGTCAGTAGTGAGATTGTGATCAATGGTTTCATATGGTGTACACAACCTGTACATTTCCCAAATTGGAAAATATGTGTATTAAAAAAGAAGACCTGGTACATGTACAAATCTGTTATGAACAGCTCCGACTAGAGTAAACATAACCAGATTTGATTGTGGCTTAATTGTGGTCTTAGGACCGTTTTCTTCCATGCAATTCTCATTTACTGAAACCAGGTACTGTATTTGTGTAGTGTACATTTGTACAGTTATTGTTGCTGGTTGCTGATAAAGTCATTGTAATAATGATGATGATAATGATGATAATAATAATAATAATAATAATAATAATAATAATAATAATAATAATAAATTGTATAGCACCTATCCAGTCCTGGTCTAGGCGCTTCACAAACGGGTAAGAATGAAATACAAAGCTAAACTAATGTTTAAACAAAAATTAGCCTTACTAAGAATCCCTTCTTAACCTGGCAGAAGTTTTTTCTACTGTATATTAAATAATTGTTCTAAAAAAAAATTATTCTTTTCTTTCGTACAGGGGATATCACACAGAAGGGATATGAAAAGAAAAGGGCAAAACTGTTGGGCCCTTACTTGTCAAGAGGTGAGTGGGTACATTTACATGTTTGTGGAGTACAGCTTTTTCAATTAACATTGTCAGATTTTAAAACTCAAGCTTTGGCAGTGAAATCCATCCTAAACTAAGTTTCACACTCAGTTGTCAGAGCATTAATGTGATCAATGATGGTCTTAATTTTTTCTTTTCTATTCAAGTGAGGCATTGTTGATTCCGAGAATGTGTTTTTTTTTAATCCTGTGGTCTTGTTGTGTAAACTTAGAGTTTCAGGAGCTTTGACCCAGCAGTGTTAATTGAAATAGGTACACCCATAATAACATTATATTACATGAGGCTGTTGCCTACTGGAATGTCATAAGCCAAGTAACCCAAGGCATCTGAGTTTCTGAGGTGGCTGTACAATTTCTGGCTTGGACCTGAACATCTCACGGCGAATAACCAAAATGGTGGCTCGTATCATTTCATTTCACTTTTCTTTTTTATTAAATAAAATGTGCAGCCCTGTATATCTATGTTGAACTGTTTGGATAAGCACCTAAGGCAAATTACAAATCTCTGGACAGGGTAGTAATGGCTTCTTCCTTTTTTTTTCACTGCATTAAAAAGTTGAATGCAGTTACAACAGTGTTAAAAACATAGGCACACAAT
This sequence comes from Siderastrea siderea, assembly GCA_964030785.1. Classification (NCBI taxonomy): domain Eukaryota; kingdom Metazoa; phylum Cnidaria; class Anthozoa; order Scleractinia; family Rhizangiidae; genus Siderastrea; species Siderastrea siderea. The sequence goes on along the minus strand of OZ034979.1, from coordinate 22,247,119 downwards.
GCACGCAGAGCCAATGACATTTATTTTTCTTCACGATATGGTGAAATTCATCCTGAAAACCTATGGGTCTTTACTCTTGTGGTTATCCACTATAAAACCTGGTAATGATTGAGCAGCGTGACTGCGCAGAGTAAAGAAACCCAAGAACACATAGACAAAAAGAACCCATAGACAAAAACAAGTAAACTTAAACTTAAACTCACCATTGAAAAATATTGCATACATAATTTAGGCAAAGATCAGTGGAAAGTTAACAATTTTACTTCAGAAATAAAATGCAAGTTGCAGTTGAACCTTTTAATTTCTTGCTTCTACTGGCGATTATCCAATACTTTTCAGTGCTCATAAATGGTCAGCTTTCTAAAGGGTGCCGTTTTGACGCTCTGCGTGATTTGCGTGACAAGCAACTCGCTTTACTTTGTTTAATTTGTAAGGTTTCAGACGTTTCAGTCAACCACTTATGTTCTTAGTACATTGTCTGAGATCAAGGGTGCGTTTCTTTGGGGAACGGATCCGAAAATGGTCTCGCCATATTTTCTCTCGATCTTGCGTGACAAAACATTCGATCGTGAAAAAGTAACTTCAGGTGATTATTCCGTTCCGTATATTTGAAAAGTTTTCTCCAAAAGAACAGACAGAAGCATTGACACATCAGGATAACTTCATTTGTGTACCATTTCTGTAATTCAGGGACCAGATTTTGCTAATTGTTAACGCAAATAACGAGTTCACTTGAACTACTGCAGATACTGTCCTTGTTTATAAATTATTTGTATTCCATTCTAGTTGAATTCTAGGGTAGTACGAGGGAAATAATCGTTTTGATATATAATGCAATATATTATATTGCATGCCTCCAGCCTGTCTTGTCACGACAAAATAATCCTTTTTCGGATTTTGCGTTTCTTTGGCGTCGAAGAATCTCGGATCACAAATCCGTTTTCAGATTCTCCCAAGGAAACGCACCCCAAATGTGCATTTCTTGTATCCACAGTAATCAAGTCAGCTATAACAATTCTCGTCTTTTTGCTTCGCAAATCGACCAAAGTATGTTTACATTTGTAAATTTCCCACAGTACAAAGTTATTTTTAGCTCATGTGTTTATTTTGAGTCTCAACCTACAGCCGAATAAATTTTGTTTGCTTTGCCTTCGAACAGTACAAAAATGTACAAATTTAGCTCGCTTTCACAAAACCTGCTCGCTTTCCAGTAGATCCAACAGGTCTCTATTAGAATGCTTTGTCACATATCTGTTGTTGTCAATCTTTCAGTACTGTTTTGGTCAGTTCGAGATGTTTTAAGTGTTGCGTTACATTCCTAAGGATCAAATTACAGCTGTCAACTATGCAAATTTGCCCAACATACGCTTTACACTTTGAGCCATGAATAACCCCGAAATAACGTTTAGTATCTCGTAAAGATTTTACTGCATCCATCCTCTAATTCCTTGATCACCACTGTGACTTGGATTTTAATACTAGTTTCATTCAAGTTTTTCAGTTTTAAGAACAGCTAGCAACAAGCCGTGCAATTTCCGATTTAGTTTGAAATGGTTTCATGTTTTAAAACACGTACACAAAAATGACACTGCAAATTTTAGATTCGCTGTCACTGAGAGATAACCCCCAAAAAATTTATGCTGTTTCCCCTTAGTCTTTTCACTATCGTTATAAACTTGGGCTTTAAGTATTGTTTCTTTCACTGTTAATTAGGGATCGAAGTAACGTTATTGTTCATACAACATCTCAAATTGTCAAGTCCGTCTTGCGTTTGTTTCTGTGGAAATTTGTACTTCAGCTCAGTAAACACAGGACTACAACGTGAATAAAATCCTGCCAGACCTCATGTACACAAAACAGGCATTCGAAGTAGATCCACACTTGTGAATGCAAAACACTTCAAAGCCCGGGGGTCTTACTCCCATAATATTAGCTGTATGGGTATGTGCCGCTGTTGAGGCAAGGGCCCAATTTCAGTGTCCCGGTGGCACAACCCCTCCCAGAATTACCCCACCCCGGCCTCACAAACGAAGACAGACATCAGGGACATCATCGATTTTTTAGGTTACAGCAGTAGCCATATGACGTCACTAATGTGACATCATAGGCTAAAAATACTGTAGATGTTCATTGTTTTCAAATTGTTGTTTTAATGTCATGTGATTTCAGCTGTCTGCAATCCTTCAAGGAATTAAAACTACGCTACCATATTGCATATATACAGTGAAAGGTGTAAAAGAAACTAAAGAACGACTTTGTGGTTTTATGCAGTACTTCTGGCCTGGCGCACGCTACTGGTGTACACGAGCGTAACACCGTGCCTATGCACTAATTTTAGGCTTCAGTGAAAGGCACAGCTTTCATGCCAAGGCACAAGAAAAAAACTTCTAGGCACAAATCTAGGCACATTTTAGGCACACTCAAGGCACAGTTAAGGCATGTTTTACAGAAAGCTTAGGCACAGTGTAGGCACAGTTTAGGCACAACTTAGGCACATTTCAGGCACAGCTGAGGCACATTTTAGGCACAGTTTGGCACGTCTGGGGCACATTTTGCCACGTCAAATCAACAGATTAGAATCATAGTGCTCCATACTTTACAGATTTTGATGGAGAATTAAGGTCAGTTAGCGTTTTCTTTTCGCCTGGATTCAGTGCAAGTGTACATGTATTCCGGAAGTCACGTACCCTACATCGATGGGTCACTTTATATTTTGTGGAGGAAGTTTAACTTATTTTCTCAAACCCAAGTACCTCCTCATTCAATAGCAGTTGATTTTGAATGAAATAAAAACACACGCATCTTGTAACACGTTTTTCTCTTTGAAAAGTCATTTTGATTTTCGTAACAGGTTCGCAGAGTTTGCTTTTATTATTGTCATGCCTTCCTGGAAACGTAAGCATACATGTAAATCTTGGCCCGTTTTCTTCGGCAAAGATGCCGAAAAAGCGCAAGTCAACATCGAGAACTTTCAGTCAAGAAACAGCGTGACTGAACCGGGCAACCGTATAGTGCGAGCCGCTCCTCTTTTGCTCGATCACTCGATATTTTAATCAAGAATAATGTTAAAGGACTTCAAGAAGAAGAAAGATACAAGGGAACGGATGTTTATGCTGCTTCTGTCATCTGACTGTGTCTGAATACTCGTCCGCTTCTTTCACCGTGACTTTGCTGTGTCCTTGGTATCTTTTTACGGCTCCCTAAAATGTTTGGAAAAATAATGCGATGCTCTTTCTGTAACAATGCAGCAAGGAAATTTTGCAATCAAACGAGGACCAGACATTTCAAATACAAATCTAGGATATCTGCAGTTTTTCGAAGATTCCTTTGTGCGTAATCTGGAATTGTCAGCGCTCTTATCTCATGCCCGATCTGTAAACACATTAGTGCATTCAAGATCGTTGCATCGGCTCTCACGAAAACTATAAAAGATGGTCAAACCACCTAGCTATATTGTGATTCGTTATTTCATTGGATGTGGAAGATGAACTTGAAATTCTTCTAGCTGAAGGCATCTAAAATGTTGGTCAAATAATTTCTTCTCACCAAAAGGCTGCCGCGTGCAGGCGTGCAATTGTAAACACTGTACAGAGTACCGTACAAAATTATAATATTTGAGATGCGTACGGAACGTCTTATTCACGACAGCAAATTCCAGGTTATCCTAAAATTTCACGTCTTATCGCAATAATGTAATTGTACATGTACCTGGGAAGATGACTAACTTTCATCAGGTCCAGAAGTGAACTTAATTTTTAAAACACCGACATATCTAACGACCCAGGTATAACAATTAATCTCTTTTTGTTTTGCTATAGAATAATTTTAATGCATCAGAAACTGCTCAAAGAAAAAATTTAATGGGATAATGTTTAAAATTCATGCCATCGAATAAGGAAGAGTGTACAGACCTCACACAGATAAATTAAAAACTAATTTTGGCGCTCTAACAAGCAACTTTGGCATGCGATTACTACGCACGATTTTGGCGGACAAGCTAGGCACTTTTTTCGCGCAGTTTAGGCACAGTGAAGGCACAGTTTAGGCACAACTCTGGCACATTTTAGGCACAATCTAGGCACAGTTTAGGCACAACTTAGGCACACCTAAAAAACTGTAACGCACACTTTATGCACAACCCAGGCACATTTTATGCACGAACTGTTTGTGCCAAGGCACGCTTCAGAATCTGTATTTCGATCAAGCGCACGACCCGAAGAACTTTCGTGTTGTAAAAACGCTGTCTAACCTTGTAAATGTGGTCGTAGTTTAGAAGTGGATTTTCCCAATTTGTAAGAATTACCCTAGATAGAAAGTTAAACTTTTGAGAATTTTGAAAGTCATTTGTCTTCCTTTCCATAACAAACGAAACTTACATTAAAACGCTCTTTTAAATTCTTGTTCAGGCTGCTTCTGAGTGGATGCAAAATGGTACATCCTGCTATGATTCCCTCTAACGTCCTTATTTCTCGATTATTTGCTATAATTTTTAAGATACTGGTTACTCATAAACCAATAACTTTTGTTGAAAAATATAAGTAGGATACATTTCATCAAAACGGAGGAATCCTAAATTGTGCATGGTTAGACTCGAAATGTTATGTGAAGTATTCAAAATGGCCCCATTTTAGTCAACATTTTAAAAATTTTCTCTTTTAGTGGATCTTATAGCCAGGACCAAAACTATTCAATGGAAAGAAATTCTTTAACTTTAACTCTTTACCAAATATCTCCTTGATCTGATTTGTAATAATTTCAAAAGAGCCAGACAAAGTGTGATTTTTAGCCGTGTACACCAGTAGCGTGCGCCAGGCCTTCTGATTTCTTTAGAAATGTGTACCATGTCTTTGAGCAAGCTTAGAAACCCGACCTGAATTATGGAATGTAGGGATCTGGTACTAAGTAAGAAAATAAAAAGTTTTCAAGTCAATATAAGCATAGTTCAACTCCAAAAGTCTTAAACAATGTTCATATTGGATTATGTTAAAGAAATCATATTTAGTGCAGTTGCTTTTCCTTCTTGGAAAACTACTGTGCATGTATATATCAAAATTTCTTTTGTTAAAGTGTTATAAATTGCATGACCTTGTTTCAAGATTCTTCAACTTGATTAAGGTGTAACATCTCGTATTGTGTATAACATGTCTAGAACTTGGTTATCCACTGAAATGAATTTGTCATATAATTATATGAAATATGAGGAATTTTCAAACACAACAGATTAAAATGGTGAAGTATAATGAACAGTCAAAAATTCTTTGTACCCCACTATTAAAAATAATTCAGACGGTGCCATTAATATTACTTCGTACATATCTACGCCTCAAGTACATTGCAGAAAATAGAAATACTTACTTTTGAGGTTCTCCCTTCTGAAGTGACAGTTTGTGGATGTCTTTGCCAAGGTATATTACATGTTTTCTTTGCGTGCCTAAGTATGTAGTCTCATAATTAACAGTAGGTTGACACATTGAAATGAACTGATCTTTGATTTACATGCAAGGATGCATTATATGATATTGTAAACTGCTCACACAACCAATTGAACAGTGGGATTAAATGTGTTTGATATTGCTTTGCATAACTTCAGTGGAACAATATTAATCACCTAAAACAATTATTGAACAATATAATAGAAAGTGATAATAGTTTATGATTCCTTTGTTGTCATTGAAAGCTGCAGTCTCACATGTAGCAAGTAAGAAAAAACTTCAACTTTGTCTTTTACTAAGTGCCAAATTTTCCTTTACTTTTATTATTATGATTTTTTTCTACAACTGTATCATAGCCTTTGAAAGGACCTGTTTTAATCATTTGATTAATAGAAAGTGATATTGTTTATGATTCCTTTGTTGACACCGAAAGCTGCTAGTGTACATGTAGTCTGATCACGTAAGACATAACTGCAACTTTCTCCTTTACTAACTGCCAAATTTCCCTTCACTTTTATTTTTTAATATAGCTGTATAATAGGGTTTGTAAGGATCTGGTTAAATTTTTAGAGTCATTTGTATTAGTTGTGATTATACATGTAATGAGCTTTCTAGCAATGTATAAAAGTCCTACCGGTAATGTCTGAGATTCAACCATTCATTGCAACCATTATTATTATTATTAATTATTATATTATTATTATTATTATTATTATTATTATTATTATTATTATTATTCACTGAGTGCTTTTGGTAGTAGTTACATGTATCTGCAGTGCTGTTTGTTGTTTTAAAGAACAGAAGGTGGCTCTACTTTTAGACCCCTACAAGCCCCAGTATCAACATTTATTTTCTCCTTACCTGTTCCCCATATATTTCTCATGGCATTAGTTTGGAGAATTTGATTGAAAAATGCTGAGACATTTCATTTATGGTGATAGTTTCCTCTGTTTTCATGAATGCTTGATCAGATACAGTGAAGGAGAAATGAGATGCCTGTCACCATTGGGGTTTAAAGGGTATAGTCCATGGATAATAACTTCAAGTGTGACCATTCAAAATTATTGAATTAAGTTACTGAGCAGTACTTTCCTGTGGTGCTGTTTATTATGGTGTACAAGGTGGTTCTAACTTTTGAGTCTGTGGATAAAATCCTAAAAATAATGTGACCATTCAAATGAAAGCTACTGAGCAGTACTTTCCTGTGGTGCTGTTTATTATGCTGAACAAGGAGGTTCTAACTTTTGAGTCTGTGGGTGAAATCCTAAAGTTTGGCCATTCAAATGAAAGCCGCCCAGTACTTTCCTGTGGTGCTGTTCATTTTGCTGTACAAGGTGGTTCTAACTTTTGAGTCTGTGGATGAAATCCTAAAGTGAGACCATTCATTGACAAAATGAAAGCTACTGACTGTGCGGCACACTCCTGTGGTGCTGTTTATTGTGCTGTACAATGTGGTTCTAACTTTTGCTTGTGTGGATAAAATCCTCGTGTGGACATTCAAGTGAAAGAAAGACTCGTCTTTGGTGCTCCTTGTTTTAAATTGAACTGCATCTTGAAACTTGACCAAACAGAGTGATTTAAATCATTTTGATTGAATGGTTAATATGGCTTAATTTGCTCTTGGGGACTCCAGAGTACAATATCATTATGCTTTTGAAATATTATCCATCTGTGTGACATCTTCTGTAGTTATGGTAATCACTCCAGTTTGAAATAATATTGACTTTCTTTTTTTAGACTTGAATGTTGCCTCACCTAGCAGTCCAAACATGAGCGACCACTACAGTGCAGGTAAGTCAACAAGTTACGCATGAAAACATGGGAAATGTACAAAACAACATAGAACCGAACAATGAGAAGGGTCTAAACCTCCAAGAACAGATTGAGGCATTTCATGACAAGAAATTGTGTTAGTATATTTACTGCTAATTGTTAATGAGCTTTGATCAATGTTGACATTTTTTCACACTATTTTAGAATGAACATTGAACTTCGTGTGTGGCATGCATTTGTCTCAAAGGGATAAGATTTGTTTAGTGTTCAGGATTGTTGAGTTTTCTTACACATATTTTGTCATGCCACTTACAAGTTTCGATAATTGCCCTTTGTTCGTACGTGCACATAAATGTATACACACGCCATGCCCCTTATGAAGCATGATGATATTGGGGAACATAAAATGAAAGAAGGCTGGGTTTGTGGTTTCTGACAGGGAAATACATGTAGGACTGAAGATTTTTTTTAGCATAAAATGAACTTTTTCTTTGGCCTAAACCTGGAATGCACTACAGTCTTTATGATTATCTCTGTGGTGTGCTCTGTACATGTATTCTACATATGTCAGAATAAACATTTGGGAATAGCCTTTCAAGATAAATATAACCTGTTCAGGAACAATGTTGTATTGTCTTCTAACATAATCTCGAATAAGCTATTGTACTAAATTCGAGATGTGCAGTTTAAACAGTATTCCATGGTCTAAAATAACAGTCTTAATATGTGTGTAATTTAATTTTTAGGATTTCCACTGCTGTCAGTGGTAATCTGTTGTACTTGTCTGAGCTTTCTGTGAATGGCATCTACAAACATGTATCAAAGGCACCTCATGCAAACTTAGTTTTCAGACATCTAGAGTGCCAAAGGCTCTACTGCTTCAGTTACAGTATGAGACAAACTAGGAATGGGTTTGTGATTTTGTATTTCACTTTGCAAAGTGAAATGCATGGTCTTGCAAATGTTGCTTTTGCACTGTCCATTGACAGCATTTCCCCAATCTTGTTAATCTCATTCCCAGATCTCGCAGGTGGGCGAAGCCGAAGGCGAGATCTGGTCAAATCCGACTTGTACCACGTGATTGCCTGTCAGGAATGTGGCAGGCAAGTCAATAGCACATGCCCGAGACAATTCTAAGAAAATGGTAAATAAATCAAAGAATTACCAACGCTTAACCAAATGAATAACGAATGCTTAACCAATCTCGTCTTTCCTGGAATGATATCTAGCAAAGTGTTTTACTAAAGAATAAAGCAGAAGGCAATCATTAAAGCTCAGTTCGGGTAAATAATATTTATTTGATTTGTAAAAGTGTTCATTCAGTGCCAATCGGCGGCTACATGCAATGACTAGACATGTCTAAGTTTTATGCAAATTTGATCGGGTCGTAAATATTCTTACGGCTGATTCTTAAGGCGGAACATCGTTATTCGTTAGAAGTAGCTTTATAATGCTATGAAAAACTGAGAAGAAATCTTCTTGACTTTTGAGGCCGACTGTAAACAACGAAATGTTCCAGGAATGCATATATTATGATTGCGTGCACAATGTCTAATTTGCATAAAAACAGACATTGAATTCCCTAGAGGCCCTGAGAAGTCTTGCAACGCACATTCAAATTTTAGCGCTGTGACAGCCATGTTTTGAAACAGCCAATCAAAAAAATCGAATTTTCTTACTTGACCAGATCTTGCCTTTGGCTTCGCCCACCCGCGAGATCTGGGAACGGGATTACAATCTTGTATATCCAGGATCTGCAGGCTGCTCAGCCAGTAGATGGTTGTCTATCAAGATGCTGGGATAGTTTTTGTGGCTCATTCCTGCATCTATCTATTCAAGAAGTAATATATCAAACACGAGAAAGAGTGTTTCATCAGGACATCCAAACATGGGGAAGTGGGTTGAAAAAACGAAGTGCAGCCGAGTTTTTTTAACCAACTTCAAGGTGTTTGGATACCTGATGAAACAATCTTTGGCTTCTCAAACCACTCATTATAACTCTTGGAGGAATTCAAAAGCAAAAGTTTGCAAACTTTTATGCTAATTAAGATCCGGTATCCAAACCACTGTCATGGTAGTGAGTTCGTTTGTTTTTTCTTTACGAATTATTAATGAGTTCGAGAAAATTATTGCAATTATCCCAGAGTTTATTCCAGTGACCATCCACTGAATGAGTAGCCTGCAGACTCAAGGTATGAGACTGGCATTTGCCAAGCTTTTGCACATATTTTCATTGTGCATTCTTGCAGCATAATCAATTTTCTTTTTTGGTACTTGTAGTGTGACCATCTAAAAATTGTTTTTGCTTGGTAACAGTAAAATCTGATTTGGGGTAGTACCTCAAACTTCATGTACAGTGTAGGGTAGTAAATTCAAAACATAAAAAAAGTGACTGAATCAGAAGACAAATCTTAAGGTGAGGATACACAGTGAAACGTTGCGTACAGTAAGGTGTCAAATGGAAACAAAAACATTTTCTGGTATCGACTATGGTGTTTTTTGTGTTTAGTTCAAAGGTCAGAGGCACTTCAAGCTGCACTAGCCAAAAGATTGTCAGCGCAAGACCCTGATTTGCCTGCACCATTCAAACGACAGTCACTCATGAAACGGAAGCCTGTTGAGAATGGGACACAGCTGCAGATTCAAAGAGGTGTGACATGCTTTTCACCCCTTTTTTGCAATAAGGTCCTGGGTTCTTGGTTAGAGCCAGTTGCCAGTTACATTTGCTGCCCGTACCGAACTACATGTATGATAACTACTGACAAGAACTTATCTCCACTACCATGTTAACTACTGACAAGAACTTATCTCCACTACCATGTTAATCTGACCTCCATGTTACAGCTGTACTACATTTTCATGGTGCATTGGTGGTTGTATCAACCCTTTAATGCCCAATGTTAACATCCATCTTCTCCTCACTATTCTCCTGATATTTCTTATGCCACTAGTTGGGAGAATTTGATTAAAAATCAAGACATTTGATCATTGGTGATCTTTATTCTCATGACCTGTACGTTTGATAAAGTACCATTACTGTAAGGAGAAATTAGATGCTTGTCACTATTGCGACTTAAAACAGGTGCTCGCTGTGTGAAATAAAAACCTTGGAACTCCTGATCAAAAACTGATTTGGTTATGTTTCTTATCTCCTCCTGGTGCAATGTTTAGGGTCCGTCTCCTCACAAGATTCCATTGGCAACATTCCACAGAGTGACTACACACCACCAGGTTCAATTGGTTCTCGCAACTCCATTCCTCGAGCGGGCTCTGAGGAATTCCCCGCCCCTCCCCCTGACAGCATGATTTTCCCACATCGGCACAGCTCTGGTAGTTTCCCCCCTGTCACCCCTCCCCCAGACTTAACAAGACAAGCCCCTGGCCCTACTGACTCCAGAGGAAGTCGGGTGATGCACCTGTCGTCCGTCCGGACAATAGAGGAAGATGACGGACAAGCGTCAGGTTACTATAGATACTGTACTTAGCTGATGTTTGTGATATTTATGGATGGTGCCTCCTAATACAGATGTAATTTTGCAAAGGTTATGACTATGGGGGAAAAGTAGATCTTAGCAAGGGTTATTGGAATCTAAAAAGAAAAGTGTGGGTAACCACCCTTTTTTCAGAGATAATTAAGCAACCATAATTCTAAGAAAGTGTTAAAATACAAAGAATGTACGGCAAATTTTTTCCAAATTTAAGCTCGATTATCTCTGAAAAATGCATGGTCACCACCAATTCTCTTTTTGGATTCTGATAGCAGTTGCTAAGATCTGCTTTTTCCACATAGTCGTAAACCACGCAGAATTACATGTAATAAATTTATTATTGTTGTATTGGCGAGCAAATTCCTTAAGAAACCCGAATATTCCGAGATGCGCAGAACGTGTGGGCAGTAACAAAAGGAGGCACCGTCCTTAAATATTATTATTTTAGGGTCGATAAATTTCCACACGTTCATTCTGGCAATTAATTTGTACATGCAATAGTACAAAGAATACCTGCATGCAGCACTCATGCTAGACTGTTAACATCAACTTCATTTTCAGAGTGGCTTGTGCTGTGGTCAGCTGTTTGCAACAAGCTAAATGTATAATGTAAAGCTCTCACACATTAGAATGAGTTATTAATAACTTAAATGTTTTCATCTGCACATTAAAAAAGAATTCAATGCATGAACAGTTATGATGATTATTATGTAAGGCTTATTTTGTTTGCTTTCCTATCCATTCCAGTGACAAGCAGTCGAGTATCAAGCAAAATTCAACAACTTCTTAACACACTCAAGGTAAGTCAGGTTCTTTTGCAAGCTTACATGTACCTCATAAGATTGTCCAAATTCCTAAATTTCTAGATAGTCTTAAACTATCTTACAGTATATTTTTGATGTACATTGTAACAGAACACAAAGCGTCAATATTAGAAAAAAAGGAATTTTCAGTTCTTTTCTACAGTATACATAAATACTGGTTTCAGGTCAACTGTTCTTCACATTTGAATATCACCCATTCAAATTTTTTCATTTAAAATTTTATTCCTGAGACCTACATTTTTGTCATTGTTTGGTTGTGTATTATATGACATATATTATGAATGCAAGTAATAAATTATTAGTATAAAGCAGATTTAATGTCATTTTATGTATTCCGTATGTTGTACATTTGGATTTTCACAGAGGCCCAAACGAAAACCATTAGAACAATTTTACACAGAAGATGACGATGAGCTCATTGAAGGTACATATGACTACATGTACAGTACTTGTATTTATTTATTTGTTGACATTAAGTTCAGCTCTTATGGGAGCGATCTTAATGTTGAGACCTTTCTATGAACTGAATTTGTTTTTTGAGGTGAAATACCTTGTATAGGTTAACATGTATTAACTGTAAATCCTCTGTTAAACCTTTAAGCCCCAAGATCATTGATTAGTAGCACAGTACATATGAACAATAGTGTAACAGGTTAGAAAAATATGAATTATTCTCAAAATCTCCAAATTTCAGCTAAAACCCTTTATTTGAAGAAAATATAATGCTCCATGACTAAAGTACTTCATTTCAACACATTTCGCCCAATTCCAAGCAATTTATGTATTACCCATGATGCATTGCGGCCCCACCCATTTTGATTTCTTTCTGCTTTTCCCTTCTTGGTTTCTCATATTTCCATGAAAACCATCCTTTATTAATAAAACTCACCAAAGTTACAAACAAATAGATTAATTTTGATTTATCTTTCATCAGTTAAAATTGTAATTAAGGCAAAGTCCCGTGCCAAAACTCACGTGTCTTCTGGGCATTTTACACGTGCTATACATTTGTTACGTAACAAGTAGCTTCCAGAATGTTCTAGGGTGGTTACCAAGCCTATTTTGAGTCCTTCGATGGCCCTCGATGGCGTTGAATTGAGCGAGATGGCGATCGAAGCTTTTCAACTTACGCGCTTCTATTTGCTCTGGATGTTCCTGAATGTAACCTGAAACCCTGCACAAAACGTTTCAGAACGTTTCAGAATTAGAAAACTGCTTCTAGCACACTCAATTTGTGGTATTTAAGTGTGAAAATTAGCAGTCACCTTTGTTTTGAGATGAGAACAACACATGCAGGAAATCGGCAAGTCTGGTTTAGAACTAGGGCAATGGAGATGGCTAACATTTTGCCTGGCGTGCTCTCTTCGCGCAGAAACACAGGGCGTTTCATAATGTTTCAGATTCAGAAATTTGCTTCGTTCTCGGTATGGAAAAGGAGAAAGTAGCTAAAATTTAGAGGACTGACTATTTGGAAGGTGAGCATTTCATTTTTATCGGCTGTTTCATTATTCCGGCTGTCTATCCTTCCAAACTGAGGGCAGTATTCCTCATTTCATGAATTGAAATGCGGAGCATGACACTTCTACACTTGAGCAAAAAGGCTTATTTCCCTAAAAATCGAGTCTTTCTCACAAAAATTTACCCATACATCTGAAATCTTTGATTAATTTTGATGTTTTTGGTTGTTTTTTTTGTTAGAATCTCCCGCGGGAAACATAAGAAATTTTGGCATAATGATAATTCACCATGCGGAAATGTTACGCGTGACGGCATAATTTATGCATATTTTTGTAAAACAAAATTTTATAAAAAATTAAGAATTCAATAAAAAATCACGATATGTGGCAAAACAGTAGTTTAGCATGTCTTTTCTCTTTGTACGGAGTGTCAGCTTTGTGGCTGTAAAAGTGCGAGAGATATTTTTATTCATGCTAGCCTATCCCTGTTTGTACACTTGAACTGTGCTACTGATCATTATAAACATTCTCGTTACTGGTCTCCATAGAGATTATTGATTAATAATTGGGAGAACTTGAGCGCTTACCATTTGAATGGATTTCACGGTGGATTTTTTTGGACAAATGGAACTGCACTTTTTCTCACCAAGAAATCGGAACGGATTGAGTCGTGTCATCTGATTTGAAGTTTCGGATGCAAGTGTTTTCCCGCGCCATTAAGCTCAAAAGCTCGAATCATGAAAGCAAAGTAAAATACAAGTACTGACGGCCAAAACTTGAATCTTTCTCACCTTGAGTGCTACAATTGTGTTGCAAGAAGTCTGTTAACAGTAGCTGCGAGAATAAAACAGCTGTCACGTCAGGAACGGTTTGGAACAGTAAAGATTCATCACTTGAATCTGCCGTCTTGGGCATTGCTGTCTTCTCGGAAATAGCCTGGCACTGGAAATTGTGGACAAATGGTACAGAAATTTCCGGGAATTCCAGTAAAAGCAAGAAAAAGGAAAACCTTGGAAGGTATTACCTTTTTTCCGAAAACATTCCACCGGAATGAACCGTTCCATTTGAATTCTTCCCGGAATTACTGGGTTTTCCATACAAATGGTAAGTGCTCCTTGTATAAACAGCAAGACAATTCATCTTTGGTGATCACTTGCTAAATTCTCATGGCCTATAATTCTGTGTTATGATACACTGATATTCATGATTAGGAGAAATTTGAAGCTGATCATTATTGGGGTTTAAAGGGTTATACCCCAAAAGGAAGGGACCCTTTTGAGGGATTGGAAGGGAATAGGGCTTAAAGAAAAGAATGGGGTGGGGGGGGGGGTAGGGGCTTTTGCCCATTATTAATACATGTGTTAATCAGTGGAATCGATTCTCTCAGACATTTTTGTAGATGTGAACGTGTAAAATCCATTTGTACATAGATAGTAAAGCTCCTTGATAATATAGACAGAAAACGGCAAAATTCAACTTTGAGAAGAAATTACCATAATACGTGTAGAACGTGTGGGTTTGAGATAATGTGCTCTATATAAAAAAGTAATTATTATTGTTATTATTTTTATTATTTGTATTATATCTCCTTATTTTACAATGTATTTATTTCGTTATAGCAACAAAGCCTGATCCAAATGCTCCACGGCCGGAAGGACAAACACTAAGACCTGTCACTGGGGAGCCCTTGGAGGTACTGTCCCAATTGTGTGCAAGTTCAAAATGGCACAGTTTCCAAATTTTGTTTTGAAAAAAATTGTATATTAATTTAATAAATAGCAGCAGTGGAAAGTACTGCTTAAAAGCTTTCACTGGAATGGTCACACTTTGGGATTTCATCCACAGACTTAAAAGTTGGAACCACCTTGTATAACTTAATAAATAGCACCGCAGGAAAGTATACTTAACAGCTTAATTATTTAATTTGAGTAGTCACTCTTTTCTGGTTTCATCCAAAACACATAAAAGACCTATTCATACTGAAGCTAATCTGGGGACTGCACACTTTAGGCTTGGTCAGACCTACAGTGTAATTATGGCCTTGTATGTTTAATTTTGACTTATTGTCTGCAGACTGCATATTAACAGACTGCATCTGAAATTGTTGCAGGTTGCTGAGGAACTGCCAAAGAATATGGAGGAATCTATGAGCAGGTTTGCCACCAAGTCTCCAAAGGTCTCTTGTTTTTCTGTTGTGGACAGTCATGGTAAAACTAACGTCACGCTCACGTATGGTAAGTTTACCCTTCATTCGTATACATGTACATACATAATTTATAACGTTGGGGCGTGGTGGTGTAGTGGTTAGCGTGTTGGACTTCAGATCTGAGGGTCGGTAGTTCGAGGCCCAGCCCCTGCTGTTGTGTTGTTTGCTTGGATGAGAAACTTAAACTACCTCACATTGTCTCTCGATCTCCACCTGGGTCCGGTTGTTCAAAGCAGGGTTAAGCTAACCCAGGATTAGCATCAATTTACATTTCACTTTTAATCCATAACGACGTGGATTCCAGCAAATAAGTTTCACGTAACAATTTGACTTTGGCTGCTTTCAAATTGTCACGTAAAATTGGCAGCGGTATCGCTTTTAAAAAAGAGAATCAGAAACCATGGTCAACATTTAACCCAGAGTTGGCGCTACCCCGCTTTCGAACAACCGGGCCCTGGTGTATAAAATACTACCGGCGACATACTGCTGGGGATAACCCTGTGATGGACTAGCATTTCATCCGGGGGGGAGTAGCAATACTCTCAGTTGCTTAATGTTACAGAAACCAAGTTAAGCTCTGGTCATGTGGGCCTCCTTGCCTCGTGTGCGACTTTACCTACCTTACCTTACATACATGTATGTCCAATTCGGACCATTCTTAGCACCTCTTACTTTCCTGATTGAGTCACTGGTATTTGATCCCTAGTTTAAATTCTTCTTTCATTAATTGATTATTATGTACTAGGCAAACTTCTGTCCAGATCGATGAAGCTAGCTTATGCTTTACTGAACAAAGTTGGCAGCCATAAAGAAGGAACATCAATCATGACAGGAGACAGAGTGAGTTGTGGCAACAGTGCCTTCCTTACATGTACTCAGTTTGGGAAGTAACATGCATTATAATCTCATAGTGTTACAATGGTCAGTTGTCTGACTTGTACAGGCCTAGTGTTCAAATTATCATGCTTTCATCCTTTAAAGTCTTCATACCTCCTTCTCTTTTTTCTTTTCTTTCTTCCTTTTTTTTTTGCTCCATTCATCCGTCAACATCTGTTAACTTTCCATGATGAGTACTTCATTGATCCAGACAGACATCCTTTAAGGGCCCATTACAGTATCTTTTGAGGCCGTTGCTAGGGAAAAATGAGTTTGCTGTAACTCAACATATGTATACTTACATTGGACTAAATTTGGACAATATTCATCGAGGGGGAAGTATGGTTCAGTTCATGACGTCATCAGACCACGCCCAATGTCACGTGATCAGAAACAGAAAAATGCATTTTTACTAAAAGACTTTTCTTTTTGTCCACAATTTTTTGTACCATACCATTTCATAAGCCATTTTGAAGAAATTTAAGCATGCGTTTTGGCTTACGAAGAAAAATAAACAAATTACGAAGAAAAATGTACTTCTTTGACCACACTTTTGGTTATAATTTTTTTGTTTTTTGTTTTTTCGCAAAAAGCATGCTTAAATTTCGAGAAAAAAAGATGTTCTTTCAAATTATTTTAAAATACCGTAACTATGTTTACTTCTTGACGAGAAAAGTTCATTTCTCACGGCACCGGAAGTGACACTCGACTTTTCAATGGCCAGGTGCCTAAGCGTTGAATGGCCAGGTCGCCAAGGCGATGAGTTTCCCATTCTTGGCATCGTGGGCGGTAGCTGAACTGTTGTTGGAATAATGGCTGCAAGTCAGATAAAAGCCGTCGAACTGGATGTGAAATGATGATTGGTCTCCACGTTGGATTGCTTCAGTTCTCGCTTCTTTCACCCTCCAGTCGGCGATCTGTTTTACGAAGGGCGCAATCCATTCAGCAATGTGGATCCACTGAGTCAAACCGACGTGGTCCAGACCAAGAGTGGCGAGAATTTTACAATAATCTTTGAAATATTGCCCACTGACAAGGAATGATAGAGCAACGAAATTATGTATTGCAGACCTTAAACGAGTGTGGCCTTCACGACAGAGGTACCACTCTTCAAGCTGACATTTTGTCTACATCGACTGCACTTGAACTCGAACTTCAACTGTGTTTTGTTTTACCAAACAAAAATCGTATTTCTCCTTTCCGCAGTCACAGTCTTTTAGATCACTTAAATTACTTTTTGCTAATTGCTCAAGTGAGGTTGATGTGGTTAGCAGAAGTTGCCTATCAGATGTGTCGAGCTTACCATTATTTGTCAGGTTTTCTATCGTGTGCTTAGCTTTGTCAATATGGGCCCGAAATTTGCGCAACAGAGCTGCTTTCAAGGACAATTTACAAGCCTCCTTTCTTGCTGTATGCTGCTCCACGTCTGGCGATAGTGGCTGCAAGTCAGTGGCCTCGAGAGCTTCGTTTGTTGAAGAGTTGTGTAAACACTAGAGTTGCTCGGGTTCGGAAGGACATTTCACAGGCTCGCACATCGATCACAGTTTTCTTGCAAGCGACGTTAGGTAGTTTGGGAGCAGTCGAAGTCACGGCCACGGACACAGGGATTTCTTTATGGGTGTGGGATGATGGCACAATACTTATTTCGGTTTGTCTCCACATCATTGACATTTCTATCCCCGACCTGACACTGAAAATCTTTGAATGTCGGCTTTTCGCGATCTGCAGTTTCCCATCGACTTGCAACCATCTCTGCGGCTTTCTGTTTATGTGCATATGTGGAGAGCTTCGATCTCATTTTCAACTAAAACACTCAGTTTAAGAAATAAAGGCAGAACTCACATGTTGTAAACGTAAAGTAGAAAATTAATAATAATAATAATAATAATGATAATAATAATAATAATAAAGTAAACAGAAAACCTTTATATTGTGTTGCAACAAAATAAAAAAGTTATTGGCGACTTGAACTGGCGAGGGGCCTGCGCCGGAATGCCATAAAGCGTGCGAAAAATTTCTGGTCGACCGGAAGTAAAATTGCACATGCATGGCAACCGCGTATCATAGCAACGAGATACTGTAATGGCCCCTTAAGATATCAAGAGAGGCATTTGTGTAGCAGTTACATGACTCGTAAAGCTTCATGTAACACAAGTGCAATCATGGGTCATCTTGCAGACAACAGAATTGTGATTTTCAACTGACCCAGTCAAAACTTGAAGCAAATACAAGTTACCAGCGTTAAGTATGGGAAGAAGCATGCAAGGAAGTCACAGTTGGTTTTGGTTTTACTGTTGTTTGGTTGAGAAAGTGGTGCAATCACAAAGCATAGTGAAGTGAAATCAAAGCAAAACAAATAAATATGCAAATTACTTTTGGCGCTAAAATTTCATAGCATTAAAATAGAAATTAAACAGTTCAACAACATGATACAATGTTTGAGTTTGACACACCTTTTGACACAAGTGCAGAGTGAAACTTATGATGCATGACGCACAGTCAAGTTCTTTCTTTCCATTTCATAGCAAGCTTGGTATGCTTAGTTATTGAAATCACTCCGTGCTCTCAGTATTTTAGTGCACTTCTGAATGAAGTTGAACCCGATTCCAAACAACATCCAGGACACATACACTGTATGCTCCATAACTTCCAGCCGTGCATCTAAAAAAAAATAATAATGCACGCTCAATTCCAATGGCACATACACAGCAGCTATATTCTAATACAGAAATAAGCAAACCATTAAACGCATTGTCAGTGCGTTGCCAATGCCTTGAGAAGTGAGCGCAAACTCAATACAAATTCAATGCATTATAACGCATTCACATTTACATTCAATATTTAAGCCAATGCGTTTCGGCTTGCTCATTAGGATGTCAGACGTAAGAATCCTTTTGCATAAGAATAGGTTAAAACAATGTCAGTTTTTCTCACTTCCATGAAACCACTTCAATGGAAGCCTTGTATTTTATATACACAATAAATTATGTGATAATGGTATACTTAGTTATGTAATGTGTGTTTCCAGAAAATATCCATATCCCCCCCACGGATGGTCGTTCAGTTTTAACCCCCCCACCCCCCTGGAATTTCCATTCCAGAGGGTCTGTGGTGGACCCCCCCACCCCCCAGGATTTTCCATTTTTTTTTTCACTTTTTTTTTACAAGCCTTAACAATTTTTTAGCATTGTTCGCTTATTACAGGGCCTCTGATATTATGCTATGTTGCGATTTCGCATAATTGACCTCAAATCGCAACTTGTCATATAATTCATCACAAATCGCAAAATTCGTACAAAATCGCACAAATGAGAAAAGATAAAGGAAATACTCGCTTTAACTAAGTCCTAAGACAATTTCAAAGTTGTTTCAAGGTGGTTTACCTGTCAAAAACCCTTGGAAAACCTCTGATGTGGTTTCCAATCGAACAACATTACTTCGGGCAGGCAACTTCCTTTTTCAGTTTCAACTTAGCCATAACAACATTCCCACAAATAAATTTGCTTTCTTTCTTTGCTTTCTTGTATTGTACTGCAGTTTACAAGGCAAAATGGCTGAATGCAGAATGTTTAAATCTTTCCATGAAGTCAAAAACATCGTAGAGTGTTCGATCGTTCGACACCGCACGTTAACACATGCGCCTTCATTATTCAGTCAGCGGTATCTTGTGACAGTTCATATAAACTCAGAGACACAAGAAAAGTACTAATTTCTAAGAAAAAGGCTTCTCGATGAAAATGTTCATGAGTTTTTAAATCTTTTTAGTGCTCGCTTTGTGTATAATTTTGCACGTTTAAATTTTACAGATCTGCTGAGGATTGACAGTTAAAGTTAATAAAGAAAATATAAACTTCCGGTGTAGAATTATGTTTTCTTCCGGTAGAGATGAGACCTAGGGATCTGGGTACCAATTTGCTACGGGCGGCCATCTTGATTTATCTCGCGTGCAGAGCGTGCGAAAATGAAGTGAATTATGCTTCCTCCGAAGGATGACCGCGATCTCTCAGCAAAGAAAAAGACGTTTGAGACCAACATCTTGAATTTCTTTTTGGAAAGGGCATCTGTTTCAAATTTTATGGCGCTACAAATAAAAAATTCAGGTACGTTTGTCTAGCACACTTTGCGTCGTTTGTGGAGAACCCTGGAAAATTATTCGCGTTAGCACCCCCATACCCCTCGGAAATTTCTACCTTTTAGCCCCCCCACCCCCTAGGAATTTCCATTGACCATCCGTGGGGGGTATGGATATTTTCTGGAACCACACAATACTGACACATCCAATGAATTCCTAACTGCATCTCCATGATGTTTAAATAATAGATTTGTTGTGTTTTAACCACAAAATTATTGTAATTGCGGTGCCTAACATTTTCCTTGTCTCTGTCTTTAGGTTGCCTTAGTTTATCACGTTGATGATCCTGTCAATTTCATGGCAAGTTTCTATGGATGTCTTATCGCTGGAATTATCCCTGTACCTGTAGAACCTCCTGCAGGCAAAGATGTAAGCGTAGTCCTTGCAATCACCACTTAATGTATGAACCAGAGTTTAGTTTAGAAAAGTTGGCTCATGAAGGCCCAGTCAGACCCGTCAGATCATAGCGGGCCTTTTTTAATGAAAGGCGGTCCACGATATTTGAGTTTCTCATATTCACAACTTAAGGGGCAACGTATGCAGCATGCTGACAAATAGCATACAACTCTATTTGTGTCATGTAAATCAAAGATACATCTTGGTCGCAATTGTTGAATGCCACATAAGAAATGTGGGATTTTGAAATGTTTAAAAACCTTACAACACACTTGGCCAGAGGCAATGATAAATGACGCGAGTTGTTTTTTTCAATGACATGATCAGCACATGTTCCTAAAGTAGAGTGCGACAGTCATCAGCAGAAGTCATATTGTCTAAATCAGCCTTAAGATTGGGGGGTAAATTTGTGGTGTTGGATTGATGTTCTGGGAGAACGAACATTTCAGTTCTTAGTTGCTCTGTCTGGTGGATTAAATTTGCTGTTGAACTGCAACATGATTTCTAATGATCATGTTCAAAAAAGATCTTTAAATGTCAATTTTTTAATGGGAACATACATGTAGGCTTCCCTGGAGTGGAAAGATTTTGTGGAGATTTTGCATTAAATTTTGATGTGCTGGTACAAATTTGATGCACCAGTGCTTTACTAGCCCTGATAAGCCATTGCTTAATATTACCCACTGTTGCTCACTGTGCATTTAATTGGTATTGCAAACTTGCACGTACAGCACTGTACCAGAAGGTACAAAAAAGGTTGAAAGAACAACTTAAACTTAATACATAAAGTTACAGTGGGTGGGTGTGTGCTTGTGTTGCACAACTGGGAGACAACTACCTCTGAAGAAAGTGTTTTTTTTTACATTATTATGTTTTGGAAAAAAAGGGTTCTGCAGATTTAAGTGATATGAATTTTGTAGATACCTTGATGACAGTGCAATCTGTGACGGTAAATTTTTTCTTTTTTGTTTTCTTTTTCCTTTTTTTTTGTTTTTTTTTGTTTTGACAGTATCCTGGTTGTCAACAAATTGGGTTTCTTCTTGGTAGCTGTGGAGTATCTTGGGCTCTTACGTCTGATGCATGTTTAAAAAGCCTGCCTAAGGATGATACGGGACATGTATGCACATTTAAAGGTAAAAGAATGTTTACTTAATTTTGTTTTTCTGTCACTTTCTCTGGTGCCCTCTGGTCTGAGTGAGGGTAGTACCTCAGATCACAGCAAGATGCAAACTTAGCCCAGGTTTGTGAAAATTAAACCGACAAAAGTAAATCCATGGAAAGGTTCTAGGTCTAACACAACTTTGCACTATTGGACCATTTATTTGTTGTTGTTTTAATGTTATCCTAGGCTGGCCAAAGTTGCAGTGGTTTGTCACAGCAAATCTTAACAGACATCCAAAAGATTGGCAGCCACCCTCCAACCTAGACAGAAGTTCACCTGCATATATTGAGGTTAATGTTTGATATCTTACTTGAGTCTTACAATGAAGAATTAACTTAAGTACATACACAAGTGTAAGGCAGCTTGTAATGACAGGATTGGGGGAATGCTTGGTTTTATAATTATGTAAGAGTGATGATAGGTGCAAGTGAAGCCATGATGTAATTAAAAAATAATTGTGGACTAACAGTAAATGGAAACATAATTGCCATACCTGTTCTTTATAAGGCAAACAATACTCACAATCGTGGCCAGTATTCCTTGGGACACCCTGTCGAATCATACCCAAAAGAGTATAACATACAACACTCTCAAACCATGTACATGTATTGTCATTGTATAAGGAAGAGTAATTTTTTTTGTCCTATTATGCTAAGCGCTTTAACACCAAATCTTCCCTCCCCAAGTCAGTGTTGACAGTGACGGGAATGATTCAGGTTATAAACAAAGCTTGAATTCGACATTACATGGAGGCAGGGGGGAATTTGTGGCTGTCACACTGTAAGGTTTTTTTGTAATAGTCCCAATAATGATGGCCAAAACAAAGACAAAGGAAAAAAAAACCAGAGATAACAAAAACAATGAAAACTTGCCAGAATATCATACCCCCCCCCCCCCAAAAAAAAAACACTGGCCCCACAAAAATAATGTGGGGCAAAATTTCATGATGAATGGGGCTCATGATGCTCATACTTTTTTCCAACATGTGAGTGTCGTGAATGTCTTCTCCCCCAAAAATTCCCTGTTGAGCCACTCAGCAGCTGTTTCTTGATTTGGGTTTCTACAGCGTAAAGTGTGGATGTTATTACCTATACTCCTCCCTGGGTGTGTTGCCTCTCCACTGTGTAGCTACCTTGGGTCACTCAAAACATGACAGGACATAGTGTAAGTTGGTCCATTTGCTAATCTGGGATACTTGTTTTTGTTTTTGTTTGTTTGTTTTTTTTTCATTAGTCCACAGTAGGGAAGGATGGTGCAGTTATGGGTGTCACTGTCACACGAATGAGCATGAACCTTCATACTCAAGTCCTTAGTCAAGCTTGTTCCTACACTGAAGGTAATGGCTTACACTGTACTTTACATTTTAGACTGGTTAAAGCTTGCCTGTTTGCCTAATGTGAAGAATTTATGTACTGTAGCCTTTGATTTTGCTTACCAGCCTGGTGAATATATTTTTTTAAACTACTTTTTATAGTTCGAATCAACAAGTTCTTTGAAGTTGATTTTGCAATAAAAGTTAACGCGAGTAATGAACGACGTTTCGACCGTTCAACGGTCATTTTCAAGTTCGGTGTTAGAATAAAATTACATGTGTAAATATAGTAAAAGCGCTAAAAATATGTACATACAAACAATAGACAATAAGAATAAAAGGCTAAAAGTGGCTAAAAAATAACTTTGTGGTAAAAGAAGTTTCAGTTTGGCTTCAGAAGTCTAATAAAAAGCATCTCAAAAATTAAACAGTCGGACGCAACATGGAAAGGAGCCAGATAACATTGAGAAGAATTTTTAGATTTTAAGGAAGTGCCACAGCAAGCTTGACTGTTTAATTTTTGAGATGCTTTTTATTAGACTTCTGAAGCCAAAGCTCAACAAACAGAGCAACTCGCTCCGCGCAAAATTATTATTTTGTTTAGTTATTTTCAGGTATTTTTAGGTATTTTAATGTTCTTATTCCCGTCACCTTATAAGCTTTTAATTATATCTTTTAAAGCTATGCATGCCATTTGCACAAAGTTATTTTTTAGCCACTTTTAGCCTTTTATTCTTATTGTCTATTGTTTGTATGTACATATTTTTAGCGCTTTTACTATATTTACACATGTACATGTAATTTTATTCTAACACCGAACTTGAAAATGACCATTGAACGGTCGAAACGTCGTTCGTTACTTTTTATAGATATTTTATATCCAAAAGAGTTCTAAATCAAAGATAATCCGCACTGACAACTATAGGTACATGTAGTTTAGACCATAAAGTCTTTCTAATGAGGCCCAATCATCTCAGGCACATGTATATAACAATTATTCCATGTGTGCACATTGGATGTACAGTGTAAGGTGATAAAATAATAATCTGTCTGGTTGGTTAAAATCATCAGTTACCCAACAAACATGAGTGGAATACAGTAATTGTTGGTGCTTATTAAATTGGCATCATTATTCCAGTTAGCATTGTTGAAGTTTATTTCAAAATCAGAATTTTACAAATTGATGGGAAGATGCTGCAGCTTCCCGTCAGCGACTCCTTTAGCCTTTTATTGAAATAAAATTAACTTTCAATTAGTTTTGTAATTTTAGGGAGTAAAGAAGTTTCTTTTTCACCTGCAGGGGTATTTGCCATTTTGCTCAAACAGTTAATAATCAACATCTGCTGTCAGAGACTCACCAGCTAACTTTTTTCTTTTCCATTTAGGTGAAATAATGATCAGTGTTCTTGATCCAAAAAGAGAAGTAGGATTATGGCATTCTGTTTTAGCAGTAAGTAAAAAATTAATGGTTGCCTTTATTGACAGCTCAAAACCTGTTTGATACATGTACACTCCACTTTACTTGTTTCAATTCCTTAATCTTCTGATCTTTCTCCATCTGTATTGTTGAATTGTAGAATGTAATGAATGGAATGCATGTTATTTATGTGCCACCATCAGTTTTGAAGAGCTCACCTGCCATGTGGCTTCAGATGGTAACAAAACACAAAGGTAATGATTTGTGTCACATACCATGAGATAAAATGACAGCATCTCTCTGTCCATTTTTATGATCAGTTGATTGAAATGACTGTTAAGATATTAGTTGTCAAATGATGTTCCATAATATTCCATGTTCTTACTGGGCGCATGTGAGGCCAGTATTGCACATTAACACCCCCTTAAAATATGTTAATGATCTGCTCCTGTGGAGGGGTATCACCCATCTCCTCCCCCCCACACCCCACCCCCCCACCCCCCAATTGCAAGGAAAAAATGTTGAGTAAATGTAAGCAGTTAGTCAGCAGAAAGAAAAAAACAAGCAAGATAAAACAAAAACAAACAAGGAAAACATGCAGGGAGTTAAGGCTGGCAAGTGTATCATGCACCACGAATAGTGTCCGCCTCCCCCCTCCAAAAACTTCTAATTGTCCAACCCTTACTCTAACTTAGATGTTAAGTTGCAAATTAAAGTACCGGTACATCATGTACACTGTAAAACAGTTATGTTACCATTTTACCAGCCATTTACTATCACTACTTTAACCCTCTGATAAACACTTCATGGATGTTTACTCGCTCATAAATTTACTGCCATTGTTACCTTTGAGATTTATAAGCAAACATTAAATTTAATTGCAATTATTTTAAGGGGTGCTTACTTCACGGTAAGATATGTATGATGCACATTCTCATCTAATGATTTGTACTGAATGTTGTCTGTATTTTTTTCAGCCACTTGTGCATTGGTGAGCTCCAGGGACCTTCATTGGTCATTACATGCCAGTAAAGATCTCAAAGATATCAACCTCAGCACTGTTAGAATGTTATTACTGGCTGACAGAGCTAATCCATGTGAGTTCAGATTCAGATTTTCATTCTACATTACCATGTAAGGTGTCCCTATGAAAACTGATGGGAAACTAATCAAAAATTTGGTGAAACCAGAAATTTACAATGTCTTTGATAACCATGTAGTGGTTATTTATTGGTTATTTAATGGTCACTGTCTTATTTTCTTCAGTTTTTTAACTCTGAAATACTTTACTCTCAATTTGCTGTCTGAATTTTGTTTTGGAAAAATTCCTTTCTCTGCAAACTGCCCCTTGCAATGCAAATTGACAAGGAGTGGTCAAACTTATCCAAACACCTGACAGTGAATTACAAAATTAATACACAGCCTTTACATGGGAAGCTTCTTGTCCATCCTCAACAAGGAATTACACTGTACATACATGTACATCGTAAACAGAACAAAGGAACAAGAGAAAAAAGGCTTAAAATTTTGTGAGCAGACACATGGAACCCTATGCAGAGGGGGAATGGAAATTTTAAAATAAAATACATGTGTTAATGAGACATGGCTATGGAAAGGGCATGTTACTTTTGAGCAATTCAGTATAGTTTAGAAGATGTCTTCACTCTGTTTATGTTTTCCTTATCTCACTGTATCAATCTTTTTTCAGGGTCTTTGTCAGCCTGTGACTCCTTTCTTAATGCTTTTGAGGCGAAGGGCCTGGGACCAGAGGCTCTCTGTCCATGTGCGAGCTCAACAGAAACAATGACAATTGCATTAAGAAGGTATTACATGTAGTTCATTGTAATCATAATCCGTCGTTCATTATTGATTTTGGAAAGTTTGGGAAAGACCACGTAATCATGCATGAATGGCCCCAGCCCGCGTGTGTGGATTTTATGGCTGTTACATGTCGACTGTTTATGCTTTTTTTTCTCTTGTTTTTGTTTTTTTTTTCCTGAGCGTAGTCTGCTGTATGAATCTCTTCATTGTAACTGGCTTTTATTTTCATGAAGATGTTTCCAAACTCCTTGTTTACTATTTGCCCTGTTACCCTACAATTCCATCAGAATTTGAATAATTTTTGCTGACAACCAGCAGACTGAAAAACAGCAGCCAGTGCAGTGGGTTGTCTATCATAGTGAAGGAATGTGATCCTCTGACCTTGTTAAGCTGTATTTCTTTGTTTTCTAGAAAAGCTTTTCTTTTACTGATACTTAAGCAAAACTCAAATTGAAGAAAATGAAGTGACGTACGTTGGGTGATTTGTGAGGGAATAACCTTGTACATTTAATCTTTTGTCTTTGTCCATCTTTTAGACCAGGCAAGCCAGGCACCACTGCCACTGGTCGTGGAGTGCTCTCGTTATCTGGACTGAGTCACGGAGTGGTACGAGTCGACAAGGAGGGATCCCTGACATCACTGACCCTGCAGGATTGTGGGACAGTGCTGCCAGGAGGTATAGCAGGGCCACACCCATATGGATGGGGTGTTTCTGTTTTTATCAGCATTTTCCCTAAAAGTTTCTTGTTTGATCAGTCCTTAAAATTAAGCTCCATTTTTTGTGAAATTTCTTAAGAGCACCAAAGAACACAATTTCACAAATTTTCTGAAAACATTTGCAAAAAGTTAAAAACTAATGCGTACATATATGGGAGAAATTACTACTCAGTGACTTCCATTTTTATGGTGAAAACTTTGAGATGTCATCCACTATCATGAAAAAAAAACGCATGGGCAAGGTGTGACATTTCTGGCACTTTCTGCACATTCCAGAAAGGTGCTTTTCTCTTAACTGTGTTCCGTTTTTTGCAAGCATGAGAGAGCAAATAAGTAAAATATGAAAGGAATAAACAACATTTATAACTTTTTTCGTGATTCTCTGTTGTCCTGTGGTTAAAGCTTCTGACTGATGTGCAAGATGACTTCTCCCATCATTGACTAAGAATGTTTCTCTTGCATCCCTATACACTGGTGAAAAACTTCAAAAGTTAACTTGAAAAAATGCTGCTTCTTTATCACCACAATTAGTATCATGTTCCATGTGACTGTTCATACAGTGAAAATACCCTCTTTCATTTTACTTGCAGCCAAGATTGCAGTAGTGAAGCTGGAAGGTTCACCATACTTATGTAAAAGTGATGAGGTTGGTGAGCTGTGTATATCAAGTGGAGCCACAGGGAGTGCATACTGGGGACTGGCTGGCAAAACTAATTACACTTTCAAGGTAAGCCATACATATTTGATCTCCTCTATTAATCCTTGGCCAACCCTTGAACAGAGTTGTAAGGGCGTAGATGCATTGGTTTCTAACTCGCATGTACATGTACTGTACTGTTTGGTCACCCATTCTCAAGTCTGTGGGCCTAAACAGCAAAGAATATAGAATATTCTACATGTACTCCTTGCCTACAGACTTTTGTAATTATTTCGTTCTGTACATGTATTTTTTCTGTCTTTCAATAACATTAATACTACGTGTATGAAAAGACCCATCTGTGCAGAGCTGTTTGAAATCACATTCTGGACCTCTAAGTATTTGATAGCCTGCACGCAGATGTCTCCTATTTCCTCTGCTTGCACATAGGCTAGTATTTGATTGATTGCATTGTTTGATGCACCTGAAACTGTTTGTTTGTTTTTTAATCTCTCATTTTAGGTTCAACCGACGTTAGATGATGGAGCACCATTTGAACAGTATCCACTCAGTGACTTTGTCAGAACAGGTTTACTGGGATTCTTAGGGCCTGTAAGATTTTCAACTCCATATTTATTTAATAAATATTTTACATGATTGTATTTATTTATGTTTTTGAGCATTTGTTTGTTCATTTTTTATCACTGTTAGTAATTTTCTGCCAGTAGAGCTGTATCAAGTAACATCGCAAAGTAAAGTAATCCGTATTGACAAAGCATGGAAGGTTAGCTACATGTATGGTTATTGATAGTCTCTAATACGATGATTTTCTAATATCTGATCTGCTCGTTTCAAGGGTGGATTGGTGTTTGTGTGTGGTACAGCAGATGGTTTGATCAAGGTCAGTGGGAGACGGCACAACTGTGATGACCTGAAGGCCACCATTCTAGCTGTTGATCCAATTAAATTTGTCTACAGAGGCAGGTTAGTAGAGATACTTAGGGCCGATTTAGACAGTACGATTTTTGCTTACAACTGTCATTTGCAACTTTTGTAGTGTGTGCTGCTTGCATCCGGCAAAGATTGTAAACAACTAGTCATTCTAACATTTTGATTGTGGGTACGACTGTCGTAGGGTTTTAAAATGTGTTTCAAAATCCTACAACATTAATTTTTTTTCCTGTTTTGTGCAACTGTCGTGAAGATGTTGTGTGTCTGATTTAGACAACACCATTCGTTTAGCAGACGTGATATGAGCAGGTCGCATACTGTATGTACAACAATTGTAAGCAGAAATCATACCATCGAAATTGACCCTTACAAAACAATGGCCATTAATAGCCACCTCTATAATGGCCATGATTTTTGGTTCATTAACTAGATACACGTGAAATTTCACTACAAAGTGGATAGCCACTGGGAAAGGCAATGTTAGGTCAATTCAAAGATCAAAGTCAAAGTCTTTTTTTCATACACCTGCTCCTTTTGTAGGGGCCACCATTGAGAGTTGCAAAGCAATTATTGTTTTCTATCATTTTGTGCTGTAATTGTTTTTTGTTGTTTTTTTGTATCATTGGCTGGCAACAATGGACTATGCTAATAGTAATTATTAGAAATGTTGACATGACTTTTCTATCTTTCCTTTTCCTTATCTTGACTTTTCCAATCTTGTTTGGGTTTAGCCATGGTCTAATTTCTTGCTGTTACCACTTTATAAACCACGTAAACTGTACTTTCCACTGCAACGTAAATTTATGCTAATAAGGATGATGCGCCGTTAGACAAAGGTTACCTGCTGCTTCTTAAGTTCAAGTAAAAGTAGGCTTTATGCCAGCTTGAAAGTGATAGGTGTCCCTCAACTAATTGCCTCCCACCACCCCCCCTTGAATAATTGCCCCCGTTTGGTGAAAATATTTGGAATAATTGCCTCCCTCAAATAATTGCCCCCCCCCCCCCCTTGCCTCCCTTGAAATCTGATCCATCAAGACTGAGTGATGACTCCAGCTCTCTGATGCTGAGGATAGTGACATTGCAAATTAGTCAGAGTCGTCAAATTGACAGCACTTGGAAAGCCCGTGTTGAGTTTCGTTGTTGTGATTATTTTTTGATTAAGTGGTAAATATTTAGGGCACAATTCCAGCGAGCAATATTTGAAGTAACCCCCTCTCGTTAATAGCCCTCTTTTGGTGCAAAAAAAATTGGAATTTCCCCTGGCTATCATTCAAGGAAATACGGTTATGTGTACAAGAGAAATAAAGATGTTTTCGTTCCCTATAGAATTGCCATATTCTCAGTAACTGTTCTAAAAGATGACCGAATTGTTGTTGTGGCTGAACAAAGACCACAATGCACTGAAGAAGAGGTGAGTGTTAACCCCGTCTATCTTATAGGACAGCTCATTAGACCGTAAATCATCACTATAGAATTAGCCTGATTTTTAAAATTATTTCTTATTTATTTTGTTATTTATTTATTTATTAAATTCTTGATTTACTTATGTAAGATATTAGATAGATAATGCTATGGTACGTTATTATCTCAGTTGGGCTGTAGTACAGCATGTGGGCTAAGCAGTAGTCCACTAGCAGCTGAAGCCAGCCATGGGTTAGGTGGTTTGGCAGCTGTATGTGCCCTCTGCGGCAAAATTGATCACCAGCGTTATCAACCATTTTTGTTTTACATCACAGAATTGGACACGATAATGTAGACAGTTGCCAGTGATTAGATTTTCGCACTACTGTTGGCAAATTGAATGGTTGTTATTTGACATACCAGATGTTGCTTAAGGAAGTGACAAGATTTGGCTTAAATCCTCAAACTAAATGACTGCGCATCATTGTCGGTTTGGAGCTTGCTCCAGACTGAGACTGACATTTTTCTCTGTTTCTGCTCCAGAGTTTTCAGTGGATGAGTCATGTGCTGCCCGCTGTCGATAGTATTCACAATGTAAGTTGTAGTCTTTTATTGGCTACAGGGTGCTACCGCTTGGCATGGAATTTCGTGGATTGCCATTTTTTGTGTGTGTTTCGCTGGAACAAATTCTGTGGATTATTTTTTAATGGGAGTTTATTTTTGCCGAGTCAAATTTTTGCGAATTGATGGAAAATCAGTGATATTCACGAAATTAGATCCCGCGAAAATGTCATGCCACACGGTATTAGAACATCAGACTGTCAAGGTGAAGGGTGCTCTCTCCATGTGCTGGTCCACTTAAAGGGGGAACTTTTGGGAGCGCAGGGACACTCTGTGTATCAGACGTGATAATGGGATCAGTTAGTCAAGTGACAATGCGTTATTATTTGTTGGTGGTTTTTTACAACGTTCTCAGTGCTATATTCACTTTGTTTGACCGCAGGTTGGTATTTATTGCTTATGTCTTGTTGCATATGGTAGATTACCTAAGGTAGGTTCTTGGTTTTATTAAACCTGTGTACTTCTTGTCATAAATATGGAAAAAATGCCTAGCATAATTAAGGAAAATGAAATAACTCCCGGGAATAACTAGGGGTGACTATTGAGGTCATTTTGCCTATTGCGATAGTATTGCGATAGTCAAATTACTATTGCAATACTATTGAGATAATAGTGATACTATTGCGATACTATTGTGATAGCATTGCAATTAGTGACCTTGTAGTGTTGCCTGTAATTATTTCTTTGTTTTGACGGTCATACATTTGCCCCCCTTCCAGTCACCCTGTACGATTTGAAAGATGGAGAGAAAATAAATAATTGGTAAAATAACTGTTTTTGTGTATTTTTTACCAATTTAACATAATGGCAGTATGCCATACCAAATAGCTTAAAAATTGATACAGTATTGTTCCTGGACTCTAAAACAATGAATAAAAAGGACAGTGGAGAACAAGTGAGGCATTTTTCAATCAAGAAAAAAGGACTACAGGAAATCATTTGAAAACTATCATAACTATCGATAATTAACGAAACTATCGTGATTGTTGTCGATAGTTGAATTTGTGATCGATGCATCGCTACCAGAACACTTCCAATCGCGATGCATCGATAGTTAGAATTATACTGATTTAACTGATACGGTGGCTATAGTGTCAATAGGTATTAATTTAGAAATTAATTAATTAATTAATTAATTAAAGGGTTAGAGCATGCATATTGTGAGAAACAAGACGATTAGATGGCAAAAGCCTCCTTGTTGTGCTTGAACCCAAGAATGTAACTTGCAGAGGTGGCACTTTGAGGAGCGTGGCTCATAGTTTATGTAACAGCCTTCCGGTCCAACCACACCTTGAATCAGACTTTCAAACTTTTAGAAGCTTCTAAAGACTCGCAGCTTCAATCCTACGTCTGCTTCTTAACTGTTAGTTAACTAATTATTTTTGCATATTCTTTTAACGAAACAAGAGACCTACATTAAACACTCAAGTGGACTCCATTCGTGCCAAACTTTTTTGTTAATTAGCATACTTTTTTTTTGTTCAAAGAACATTTATGAACATTCTTCATTTTATATTTTTTCGTTATTTATTTTATTTCCAATTGTATTGTGTCAACCACATTTTCACACTTACATATTTTTATGTATAATATTATACCACTGCCAAACTTTGCATATTTACACTTGATAATGATGACATGAAGTTGTCGAAACGGGGTGTTCCTATTGCTAATTTTTATCTTAAAATCTTTTAAAGTGACCTAGAATAGAGCAGATTTGGCATTCTAGGAGTTATCCTTATTTTAGCATTTCTTTATCATTTGTGTTCTTGTAGACTAGCACTGGTGCTGTGCACATTCATGAGACAAGACAGAGGTTCTTAGAAGGCTCACTGCACCCAGCGAACATTCTGATGTGCCCACACACTTGTGTGACAAACCTACCTCAACCAAGACAAAAACACCCTGGTAAGAAGGTTGTTAGTTTATCCGTCGTTTTTGTCTTATAGTAAAGTAATTTTGTTACCCTTAATCCTTTTACTCTCAAGAGTGCCTATAATCAAAATTCAAGGCAATTTTGGTTTTGTAAAATACTTAAATGAAAATAGCACCATGTGAAAGTACTGCTGACGAGGTTTCATTTGAATGGTCACACCATAGGATTTCATCGACAGACTCAAAAATTAGAACCACCTTATGTCTGCTATAGCTTACTCTGGGAGTGAAAGGGTTAATAGTGCATGATGAAACCTCGTCTTTACCGATGTTGATCCAACAGTCTTCCTATCAAATTATGAATATATGAAATTCATATATTTGAACTGCGGAATGAAGAAATAAATGTAAAGAAGATCCTCGCAGTTATTAACGCAACTTATGCAGTTGCGAAAAGCAAGCCTGATTTTTTCAGGCTTTCTTTTCGCAACTGCATAAGTTGCGTTAATAACTGCGAGGATCTTCTTTACATTTTAAGTCTTCCTATCCTTTCTGCAGTTGCCATGCAAGTTTAATCCTGGGTGAAAATCTGGACATGTCAACTATGACATTTTGGTCCTGGATGGAAAATTGGAAATGACTCTTGCGGCATAACAAAAATATTAAATAAGAAAAGATGGAATAATCAATATGTCGCGAGCGTGGGACAAAGAAAAAATCTGAGTCCCCGACGGGAATCGAACCCATGACCTTCCGTACACCGGTTGGACGCTCTAACCACTGAGCTACTGGGAGACTCATGGCGAGCGTAGGTCATATTTACTGAGTTCGTGGTGACACGCGTCCTGCATACTGCTAGGATCAGCAATGTCGAACTGCCCTACAGGTGATAAAGAAAGAAAGATGGTGAATTTTAAAGTGCACCTAACCCCAAAATATTTTTTACGCTAATATAAATCTTTGCACCTATTTTAAAAACATTTCGCCATTATTTGCAGTTTTTGACTTTTTTGTGGGCTTCAAAACTTACGACAAACTAAGCACCATTTGTCGCACGACCGAGTTAGAAGGGGCATGGGTCTATTCTTGATTTGACGTCACAAACTGCTTTGCATGCATGTTTACAAAGACTTAAGGAGATGCAAATCAGTTTGTGATGTCAAATCCAGAATAGACCCATGCCCTGACTAGCTCGGTCGTGTACCAGATGATGGCTAGATTTCGTAACTTTTACAGCCTATAAAAAGTCAAGACTGAGGGGGATTTCATAAAAAAAGGCGTAATGCTTTTCGAACAAGTGCAAAGAGTTATGTTAGCGAAAAAAAAATTTGGGGGTTAGGTGCACTTTAAGCTCGGAGAAGAAATAAGAGAAGATGGAAATGTCATCTGATAGCAGTTTGTAGAGTACGATCTTTTTGGTGAGTTTACATGTAGTTTTTCAAAGGGCTGTGGTTGGCAATGTTGACATATAGCTATTCAAAGGGCTGTTGTTGGCAATGTTGACATGTAGCTATTCAAAGGGCTGTTGTTGGCAATGTTGACATGTAGCTATTCAAAGGGCTGTTGTTGGCAATGTTGACATGTAGCTATTCAAAGGACTGTTGTTGGCAATGTCGACATGTAGCTTCTCAAAGGACTGTTGTTGGCAATGTCGACATATAGCTATTCAAAGGACTGTTGTTGGCAATGTTGGCATGTAGCTATTCAAAGGACTGTTGTTGGCAATGTTGACATGTAGCTATTCAAAGGACTGTTGTTGGCAATGTTGACATGTAGCTATTCAAAGGACTGTTGTTGGCAATGTCGACATGTTGCTATTCAAAGGACTGTTGTTGGCAATATCGACATGTAGCTATTCAAAGGACTGTTGTTGGCAATGTTGACATGTAGCTATTCAAAGGACTGTTGTTGGCAATGTTGACATGTAGCTATTCAAAGGACTGTTGTTGGCAATGTCGACATGTTGCTATTCAAAGGACTGTTGTTGGCAATATCGACATGTAGCTATTCAAAGGACTGTTGGCAATGTTGACATGTAGCTATTCAGAGGACTGTTGTTGGCAATGTCGACATGTAGATATTCAAAGGAATTTTGTTGGCAATGTCGACATATAGCTATTCAGAGGACTGTTGTTGGCAATGTTGACTGATGTTTCGACAACCTGAGCACAAGTCATCTTACGAGTCAGTTGAAGATGACTTCTTTTTTGGTTGCCAAACGGTGCCGTCAAAATGTCAATCAATGTCAACACAGAAGTCCGTACTAGACAGACTACCGAGGTTGCTGGGTTGAAACCCTTCACTGTCCTCTAGCTCTCTTATTAAGAACATTTTAGTTATTTTCACTAAGAAGTGATTTTTTTTTCTCGTCCTTCAGAGCCTGGTCCTGCTGCTACAATGGTGGGTAACATTGTGATGGGGACAAGAATAGGAGGAGCATCTGGCAGAGAGATAGCAGACATTGAGGAGGACAGTGATATGGCGAGGAAGGTAAAACGACTACAACGTGGTCCTTGAACTGACCCTCTGATAACAGCAACAGGCAGCTTGTTTTTTTGCGGAGCCCACTTAAGAGATCTCTGCGTGGTGAAACAGCATGAACTCGTTTGTGCACTGTAAATGTAGAATGCAAGAAAAGAATGCCTACCAAATAGGAAGCTGTTATCAGTCATTGCTGATAAAACTTTTGTGATGGCCATCGAAGTCCCGTCATAATGTCTACATTAATATTTCAAATGTGAATGCCTGTCGTTTTGTTGGCGTTAGAGTAGATTCAGAGCCAAGAAAGACATGCTAACTAGTGATTTACAACTCTTTTTCCTATAGTACCAGTTTTTGGCTGAAATTCTCAAGTGGAGAGCACAGACCATGCCTGACCACACGCTCTTCACATTGCTCAACTCGAAGGTAACTGAATATTAAGTCTGTATTATCGGATAACCTTTTTGCTTACAGACGGATGCAAAGCTCGTTAACACTGCTAATCTGCATTTAACACCTTTTATGTATGTATATTTTCATCTGGGGGAAGAGAGATAGCCCGATACAGCCGATCTCATCGCTCCAGACAGGAGAGGCAGCTGTATTTTAGACGGGAGCGGATACGGAGCAAAACGAGACGGAGCAAAGCTAGAGAACATTTAGAATCCCGCTAACCCAAACTCCCTAGAGAAACGGAAAATAGTTCGAGTTGAACAAGTTCGAGATAGCTTCTAAAGCAAATGACTAAAAATGGGATCAAAATCCAGGGGAATGGATTTTGTTCAAAGTAGCGGTGACTTTGAGTTAAACGGGTTCGAGTAAGCGGTTTCTACTGTACATCACATCGCAACAGGCTTTGAAACTTGTTAGCGACCTTCAGATCACACTGCAAGGAAGAGATTGAGAACAGCTGCCTTCCTAGAATCCTCCACCTCCATGTTGTTAAACCCTAGAGGAGAAGTTATTGTTACGGGTGATAGAGCGGTTTTCATTTGAGTGTCGAAAATAATTCGCGTTTTGCTTTGGTTTTGCTTTACTTCGCTCTGTGATTGGTTGAAAAATTTCGCGCCACTTTCTCCACCAATCAGAAGTAAAACTCAAACCAATCGCGACTTGCTCGCACGCGTTTTCCCGCGCTTGACGCCGGTGACATGTATTTGCTTCGAGTTCTGATTGGTTCATTGGGTAATTTGTGTTTGTTGTGATTGGCTGGGGTAATTACTTTGGTTTTGGTTTTACGACACTCATTTGAAAAGCGCTCTAAACTAAAAACATGCAAACTAAGTTTGAAAAGTCGTATTCCTATTCAATCTCGTACTCCAAGTTCGATCTGATGGTTCCTGATATCTTTGAGTTAAAACTCAGACGTGTTAACCACTTAATGGCTAATCCATGCCTCCACAAGCTGAAACTTAGCCAAACATAAAATGAGTTTTAGTGCGTCAATAGGACTTCAAGCAAACTTACTTATATCTGTAATTTATTGTTTCAGGGTGCTGTAGCTTCTCTACTGACAACGACACAGCTTCACAAGCGAGCAGAACGCGTGGCTCAGATGGCGATCGAACAAGGTCGCCTTAGCTCTGGTGATAACGTGGCACTCCTTTTCACCCCTGGTTAGTATGGCATCATCTCTTTGCAACTTGAAAACAAACACACTTGACACACGCCATTTACATCTGTAACAATTCGGACACTTAAAGTTGTTAGAAACAAACAAGGTGATAGTGACAGAGAAGATCACTATTTGAAGGCAAATAGGTGCCATTCTTTGGTCTTGCTATTATTCGCCTTGCCTATTTGGCACGATAAAAGGGGACATGTTATGAAAATCTTTGCTGCATGTTTGGTCATTTTGATCAAGACTGTGCTAAAATTATGGCTGAGTTTGCTATCGCAAGCTAATAATTAAGACGATTTCCGCTCAACGTTCGAGCAGTAAGTGCAAAAATTAAGTTACCAAAAAAATACTTGCAGCACTGTCACATTTTGAGAACATATAAGAACAACTTATCGTTACTTTTGCTCCCAAGCTGACCCCGCGAGAGAAAATTGGATTTGAAGTTATCCATATTTCAATTAAAAAGACGCTTCATGTCAGTTCAAAACAAAATGGCGCCCGTTTTTAGCATACTTTTACGAGATTTGAAATT
The DNA here is from genome assembly GCA_964030785.1 of Siderastrea siderea. Classification (NCBI taxonomy): domain Eukaryota; kingdom Metazoa; phylum Cnidaria; class Anthozoa; order Scleractinia; family Rhizangiidae; genus Siderastrea; species Siderastrea siderea. The sequence continues at coordinate 22,209,987 of OZ034979.1, read as the reverse complement.
AATTTTCTCGAGAATGCTTGAGAATTTCATCGCGGGGTCACTTGGGCAAGTGAACTAGAGTGAGATGTTTCAAATAGCATTTAAAATGTTACCGTGCTATGAGTAGTTTTTTGGTAAATATTTTTTGCACTTATTGCTCGAACGTTGAGCGGAATCCGTCTTAAACACCACTGCATGGTTTAAGCTAAATTTTCAATAACACGATTTTGTCGTATTTCTCTCCTAGGTGTGGATTTTATAGTAGCAGTCTTTGCGTGTCTTTACGCGGGTAAGGACTATTAGTCATCTAATAGAGCGGTTTTCAATTGAGTGTCGAAAGTAATTCGTGTTTTGCTTTGGTTTTGCTTTACTTCGCTCTGTGATTGGTTAAAACCTTTCGCGCCACTTTCTCGACCAATCAGGAGTAAAACTCAAACCAATCAGTCGCGCGACTTGCTCGCGCTCGCACGCGTTTTCCCGCGCTTGACGCCGGTTACATGTAATTGCTTCAAGTTCTGATTGGTTCATTGGGTAATTTGTGTTTGTTGTGATTGGCTGGGGTAATTACTTTGGTTTTGGTTTTACGACACTCATTTGAAAAGCGCTCTAAAAGCAGCTGTCGCAACAGCAAAACCAGTCGTACGTAAAGAAATTGATATTAATCAGAAAGAATCCCGTTTTTCCCTCTAAAAAAGTGGTCATCAACTCTTCAGAGTTTTGCCAGACAATTTCACCAAGACAGCCAATCTTTAAAATTAACCTTAGCCCTTTTCTTGTAATTCATTTGGCCTTGATCAGGCGTTGTTTGCGGTGATGTCTTTGGCATATACGCTGTTTGTTCAAATTACGTTTGACTGAAATGCACGATTAAATCTCGCATTAACCCTTTAACCCCCAGCGTCATTATTAAAATTCTCCTTACTGGTCTTCGTACACTTTGTTGAGTACTCGTTGGAAGAACTTGTTGAAACGTCAAGACAATTCATCTTTGGGGATCATTTCCCTACTGAATTATCATGACCTGTAGGTGTTGTAATGCACTGATATGGTGAGAAGAAATTTGATGCTGATCTTGAACTAAAATCATCACCCAGCCAATAAGGAGGAAGTTTTCAAATAACCCTTTTACTGAATTATACTCATATTTGCTATTCCTCATTGCACAGTCATACACAGAGTAGGAATCATAAACGTTCTGCCATATGTGTCACTGTCCTTTGGTGACAAGCACTGAAACATAACACAAGCCAACCTAGAAGAAAACTCGTGGTAATATGTAGCTTTTGTTAAACATATTCTAAAGCTAAGCATTTCTTCTAAGGTCTAATTCCAGTTCCCGTCCGTCCCCCTCACGCTAACAACATCAGCACCACCCTCCCCACCGTTAAAATGGTCATTGACGTCAGCAAATCTCGTGCTGTGCTGACCACTCATAACATCGCCAAGGCGCTGAGGTCCAAAGAAGCTGTCGGGGTGGTGGACATAAAGTCGTGGCCCCCACTTGTGGAAGTGGATGATGCTCCTAAGAAGAAGCTGACAAATCCGTACAGGGCCCCTACACCGGAGATGATCGCTTACCTTGATTTTAGTGTCTCTACTACTGGAATGCTTTCTGGGGTGAAGGTAAGCTTTTTGTTACTCATTAGAAAAGAAAAATATTGAAAACCAAACTGTGCTACACAAAAGTACTGCTCACTGGCTTTCATTTGAATAGACACACTTGAGGATTTCTTCTGCAGACTCGTGAAAACGTTTATAGAGCCACCTTCTGTGCCCGGGGTCTGCGGCTTAAGAAAACAGTACCAAAGGAAAGTACTGCTGAGTAGCTTTTAGTTTAATTGTCACACTTGAGGTCTTCTTCCGCTGTAACGTAAAAAGTGCCACCGGAAAGTGCTGTTCAGAAGCCTTTCGTTTGAGTAGTTAGAACAGGATTCCATCGGCATCTTTTGTGATAGTCTTTTTAAGAAGGCTGCCTAGATAGTAAACTTTTATTTCTTGTAAACAAAATAAACGCTGGAAGACATTAATTCTTGGTAGCTTTCAGATTTAGAGTTTCACCGACAGACTTAAAGTTACAAGGGCCATGCAGGAAAGACCGCACCACTAGACTGTACAAACGAGATCGTTAGAACAGTTTTAAACCCTAAACACAGTTTCTGACCCATGTATGTATAGGATAGTTGTTTAGTTTGTGTTTTTCCTGTCAGATGTCACATTCAGCAGTTACAGCACTCTGTCGGTCCATGAAGCTTGCTTGTGAGCTTTATCCTTCTCGTGACATCGCCGTCTGCCTCGATCCTTACTGTGGTTTAGGATTTTTGCTTTGGTGTTTAACAGGGTAAGTACATTATGACAAGACATGTTATGGCACGTAAGTACGTTTAGTACAGAATAAGATTTCTTCTCCATTCTGAATTAAAATTTCTTCAAAATACAATGTCGAAGATTCTTATCACTGCAGAGGGTATTTGGCTGTTGTTCGTTGTTACTGGGTTTTTCCGCTAAAATTGATGTGAAAGCACATTTGACAGTTTTCGGTAAATGACATTGGCACCACATGGCTAGTAACGCCAAAGAAGACTTTTCGCTATTGACCCTTTAAGCCCCAGTATCCACACGCACATTCTCCTCACTGTTCCCCATATATTTCTTATGTTAGTAGTTGGGAGAATTTGATTAAACATGAACACATTTCATGTCTGGTGATCATTTCCTTTATTCTCCTGACCTGTTTATTTGATCAGCAAGTGATATTGTAAGGAGAAATTAGATGCTTGTCACTCTTGGGGCTTAAAGGGTTAAAAAGGAGTATACATCCAGTAACAGGTGCAAGCAATAAAATTTCAGAAGTGTGAAAATGACTGAGAGAATTGCGACACGTGAAAGGCCTGCGTTCATGGCTGCTTAAAACAGCTATGGAATTCAAGATTTGCTTATTTTGCCCAGTTATGCACCAACTTTGTAGGACAAAAAGGAAATTACAGGCCTTCTTTTAAAGGCCTCTCTTACCTGTACCTCTCTGTTGGTGTGTGGGCTAGATTTCTGCTATTCACAGTTTTTTTTTCTCTCATTTCTCCTTTCAGTGTCTACTCTGGTCACCACACAATTCTTATACCCCCAGGGGATCTGGAAACTAATCCAGCCTTGTGGTTATCAGTAGTTAGTCAATATAAAGGTGAGAAGTCTTACGTTTAAATATTTAACAATTAAACCGCATCAAGAGGCCTGAGTTTGTTGTGAACGAGCAATGAACGAGGCACAACCAAGCTGACTGTTGCGCAGTCTAATTGTTGAAGTCGACAACTAAATGATTGCAACCGGAGAACAACGATCTTTGATAAAGTACTTTTTACGGAAAATAAAAGAAAGGTTATTGTCCACGGTCACAGTGCATTTGATAGTTGACTTTTAAGAAATAAGCGATCACAATTAGCCAATCAGATTTGCGTATTCACATAGACTACAGTGAGCGTCTTGTAAATGGATTTATCTCTGACTACATTATGTTTTGGAGATAATTGGTTATTACGGATACGTCTCGATGATAAATTTGAAGTAACTGTTTTTTGTTTTTTTGTTTTTTTCGTTTCTAGTCCGAGACACGTTCTGTTCTTATCCTGTAATGGATTTATGTACCAAGGGCCTGGGACAGTCAATACCAGCACTCAAGGTAAGTTGTGCATGTTGGGTACAGAATTCTATGCTGCTTCATTTATAAGTTATCTACTGCATCACTGGTCCAATTTGATCATGAAGTCTCCAACTATTTGGTCTCCATCTGAATTCCACTGGACCCTTTTTTTTTCAACTTGAACGGTTTTATTTTCTTTGGAAAAAAAACTGCGCTGATTTAAATTAGTTGATAGAACGCGCTGGGAAATACAAGAAATGAACTCTTCCTAATTAACTGTAAAATTTTTGTTGCTCTCCGTCTGACAATGTTCTCTTTGTATTGTTGCAGTCCAAAGGCGTCAACCTAACCTGTGTGCGCAACTGTGTAGTAGTAGCTGAGGAGCGACCCAGAATTAACTTGACCACAGCGTTCTCTACACTGTTCTCTGGTTTGGGTCTCTCGCCTCGCGCCGTCAGTACTTCGTTTGGATGTAAAGTCAACGTTGCCATTTGTACACAGGTTAAAATGTTCTCCTGTCCATCTGTCGACAACTATACTTAAGAGTGATACTACCGTAACTCACAGTGGTTTGCAAAGCAAAATTGACATGTTTGTAGCACGATTTAATTTACTCGACTGCTCCCATGGACGAGCCTGTTCACACACGCAGTCTCACAAGCGAACACGTGCATTCATTAACGAATGCAACCACCATTCATCTCAATCATTCATCGATCGTCTTCTGAAGTTCGTTACAAGAACTGAAACATACTATTAAACAATCGCCCTTTTTATAGCAGTCAAAGAAGTTAAAGGATATGTTTTTCTCTTTCTGACAATTTTTGTTTTTAATGTTTTTAGGGTGCATCAACCCCAGAGGCATCCAGTGTGTATGTGGACACGAGAGCGTTACGAAACGACAGGTAAAATAACACGCTTTTGTTTATTTTTAGTCTAAAAAAACCTAGGGTGAAAGATTATCATCGGTTAAATTAATATTAACTAGCGGAGAAGTACTCTTAAGTATCTCGCGGCTTCTTTTGTTTTCACTGAACCTTTTGCATTTTTTCTTTCTAATACATTATATAGTTCTCGCTTTATACATTGTAATTGATAGGATAAATTCAAGTGATTGTCAAATCATTCCAACTGACGATGATGGCTACCCATGGAAACATATCTTGTAAACTCAGAAATGTTTCCATCTTTCGAAAACTAATGATAACTTAATGTAACGTGTTTGGTTTCAGGGTGACGCTTGTGGAGAGAGGAAGTCCTCACAGTTTATGTCTTTTGGAATCCGGCAAGGTATGGCTGCTTGTCTTTCGTTTTCGTCTGCAGCGAAAACCACACTGAGGTGTTGACAAAAGAATTTGAATCTTCGAGCATTTTTGTGCAGCATAACATGCAGCACAAGAGGAAAGAACAACAACATTTGCATTGTTTCCCTTCGATTTTGTATACACACCGACTTGTACAGCGTATGTAACTGGACTGCAGAGAACTGTTGTTTAACCTCTTTCAATTGAATCAATTGTCGTTTTGGTAACAATTTATGGTTTTATCCTTACGCTTAAAAACTAGGCCTACCTTTCACAATATAACGAACAATACCAACAATACCTGAAGAAAGTACTGAGAGGGGTACTCTGAGGTCTTACTTGCTTAACCCTAAATTCGTATTCTCTCAACTAGCCTTCTTTAATTTCTCTTATGAAGGAAGTTAGGAGAATTTGTTTGAATATCAAGACATTTTATCTTTCTTGATCGTTTCCTTTATTCTCAGGTCCTCTATGCTTGATCAAATAGTGAAATTGTGAGGAGAAATTAGATGCTTGTCTGCATTGGGGCTTAAAGGGCTAATAAACCTTACCTGTTGAATGTACTCTGAAGCCATTTTTTTGTCATATTGTTTTCGTGAACAGATTTTGCCTGGTGTCAAAGTGGTGATCGCCAACCCAGAAACAAAGGGAATGTGCGCCGACTCGCATCTGGGAGAGGTACGTTTTAGTTTTTGACTTAACCCTCTTACTCCCAGATTCAATTATGGAGACACCAAAGGTGATTCTAACTTCTTAGTCTGTAGACAAAATCCTATGGTGTGACCATTCAAACGAAACCTCTTCAGCAGTACTTTCACATGATACTATTTATATTTTAGAATTTTACAAAAATGAAATTTGGGATTCGTCTTGGGTTTTAATTTTAGGCACTCTTGGGAGTGAAAGGGTTAAAACGCAAAAGCTCGAAAACATAAAGGAAATCCATGGACTGGAATTCAAAACCGGGATCTTGTTATGTGATGCTTGTAGTAATGCGTGTGAGAGAGTAGCTGGGGGTGGGGCTGCACAGTGGAGGTCTGAGTTTCTAGCAAAATATTTCACAACATTGTGAACTTTTTGCAGTCGATCCCCACCCTCCATCTTTCTCTTGGCTACCTCCGCCCGACCCTCCTCGTACATTGTCGTGAAATTCAAACTTCTCACCCTTCCTATTTTTGTTATATTCTTAAATCAGTATCCTACAATTCCTATTTACTTGATAGATCCCTCTGTTTAATAGCACCTCCTATATGTGCTTGAATTCTCAAATGCCCTTAATTTCTTATTTCAAAAAATGACGGGGATGCAGCCGGTTCGGACGGTAATGTTTTGACTTAACAGTATGTTCTGCAAGTTATGTCAAGCCTTGTTTTTTTTGTGTGATGAAAAACTTGCCATCATTTACGTGAAGTTTACATATTTGCAGATCTGGGTTAATAGCCCGCACAATGGCAGCGGTTACTTCATGACAGGCGAGGATACCCAGACTGAGGATCGGTTTAACGCAAAACTGACTACGGGGCCCTCAGGGGACATGGGCGTACAGTACGCTCGAACGGGGTGTCTGGGATTTATTAAGAGAACAGACTTCACGCAAACTGATGGAGGTAAGGTTACTCTCGTTTGCATTTCCAATTTTCTGTACTGTTTTGTGCCCCAACTAACAGTAACTAAAGTTTGGTTTTGCTTATTTTACTCTGATATTTGTTGTAAAAGAAGGAAACCATTTATATTGACAAGCATCTAATTTGATCAAACATACAGATCACGAGAATTAAGGAGATGATCACTAAAGATTAAGGGCCGACTATTTATGCGAAGTCTAACAGGCCGTGGTTTAAGCCACCAAAGTAATTACCTCTACATCTGTTTACGAGTGGATTATTTATAGGAAATAAACGTTCTTGTAGTCTGTGCTACATGCCTGCTTGACATATGTTATGGTAAAGAAGTCTTACATATTCTGATATGTCAGATGGAAATCGATACAGACCGCGGGTATTGTTAAACATCGTCTTAACTTTGTTTATGTAACCGGCCTTAAATGTCTGCGGTTGATTCAAGCAAATTCTCCCAACTAGTACCATAGGAAATATATGGAGAAGAGTGAGGAGAACATTCATGTTGATATTGGGGTTGAAGGGTTAAATAACCGTCTCCTTTTTTTTGGTCTTACAGCGCGGCATGACGCGCTATTCGTGGTTGGTCCTCTAGAGGAGACCATGTTGCTACGTGGTATGCGGTATCACCCTGTAGATATCGAAAACACAGTTACGAGATGCCACAGATCAATATGCGAGAGGTAGGTATTCACATGATAAAACATGAACGAGTGTAAGATACAAGTCCTTTAGATGAGTTGTCCACACGTTTCATTTCATTCGGTTCTTTTCATTCCACTCCATTCCATTGCTTGTTTTCCTTTTTCCACTTCGTTTCATTTCATTTCATTTCATTTCATTTCGTTATATGCTACCACTTTGGTGCTAAAAACAGCAAGGTCTTGTTGTCTTAGGATTAGTGGGTGTTTGATACCGGTGCTATATTCATCCCGGTACGAGATGAAACTTTTATATCGCGTTTTCATCAACCGTTTTTGTGGCGGCGTGAGTTTTCTTTTGGAAGGAAATGTTTAAAATTAAAAGGGATGTAAAATGAACGGGAATACCCCGTTTATGTGGCACCGGTACGATTTTTCGTTCCGGAATGAGAATTTCGATCCGCTACAGCAACCGGGATGGACTCGCACCCGGTATGACTCGTACCGCGATGTTTATTAATTTTTTTTTTTTGAACTGGTGTCATGTAAACGAGTACAGTGCTACAAGAGGGAACCGGGATGACTTTGCACCGGAAAGGAAAGTCGTACTGGTATCATGCTAGCACCCACTTACAGTCGATGTACGTCAAGGGTATCTTGTGATTGTTTCAGTCGTCTCCAATTTCACTTGTCCGTTACTTTGAATAAATTGCAGTTGCAAAGACGAATTAAAAATTTGTTTGGAAATTAAATCATTCAGTTTTCCAAAGCGTTTTCCCTGCTAATTATGAAATTGAAGATTATAAGGAGACAAAGTCGAAATGTGGATGGGGGTCCACGCTAGTCCCCAGGCCCTGATCTTCTCTAACGCCATGTTGCCTTCTCTTCCCTCTGTAGTGCGGTCTTCACATGGACTAACCTCCTAGTGGTAGTGGTTGAACTTGACGCGGAAGAAAACGAAGCTCTTGACGTGGTTCCACTTGTTACGTCATCAGTGCTGAATGAACAACAGTTGATCGTGGGGGTGGTAGTGGTGGTGGACCCCGGCGTGGTACCGATTAATTCCCGTGGAGAAAAACAGCGGATGCACTTGAGGGACGGGTTCCTGGCGGACCAACTGGATCCTATTTACGTAGCTTATAATATGTAGGTAGTCTGCTTAAGCGTTTCATTTCAAAGACGGTTCAAGTAAAACCTGATAAAAATTAAGAAATTTCGGTTTTCAAGGGTGGCAACAAAGGCCAGCTCAGTGACTTCATGCACTAAAAAAACTGGAACAATCTTGTGCAGTACCAGAGGAAAGTGCTGCTCAGTGGATTAAACTTGAGTGTTCAGTAGGAATTTCATTCACGAACTCAAAAGTTAGTCCCACTTTACAGAGAATAACAGACAGCACCACGTGTCAGTACTGCTCAGTAGCTTTCATTTGAATGGTCGCACGTGTGGATTCCATCCACAGACTCAAAAGGTAGAATCTTTTCGCACAGCATAATAAACAGTACCACATGAAAGCACCGCTGAAAAACTTCCATTTGAATGGTCACACTTTAGGAATTCATCCACAGACTCAAAAATTAGAACCACTTCGCATAGCGTAATAAACAGGAAAGTACTGCTCAGTAGCTTTCATTTGAATGGTCACACTTCAGGATTTCATCCACAGACTCAAAAGTTAGAACCACGTTGAACAGCATAACACTCCCCAGTACCATAAGGAAGTACCGCTGAACAGCTTTCTCCTGAGTGATCACACTTTAGGATTTATCCACAGACTCAAAAGTGGGACTCGCCTTGTACAGCATAATAAGCAGTGCTGAAGTGCTGTTTAACCGATTTTATTTGAATGGTTTCACCTACAGGATATTTTATTCACAGACTCAAAAGTGAGAACCATCTAATGCAGGATAATAAACAAGAAAGTATTCCTGGTTTGCTTTCATTTTAGTGGTCACACTTAAGATTTCCTTTCACAGATTTAACAGTGAGAACAACATAGAAGGTCGTAAATTTCTACTGTGGCATTGAGGACATGAAGCATCGGTCCTTTAAAAATGTTTCTCCTTGCGTTGAATAATGAAACTGGTTTCGCTTTTTTGGTAAAAGAACACGTGGCTAACTAACTTGCAGGTAATTGAAGTATTGAGGTAGAAAATGTATTTCGAGAAGAAACAACGTATGACAAGAAAAATAAATTACCAAAATGTTGCGCTTGTATGCGCAAATAACGGAAAAATGCTTGTTTGTGCAGTTGTCACAGTGCAGGAAAACTGTGTTGCGTAGTTTCAGCGATTGTGACTTAACCAAATTGAATAGTTTTGATGATAGTCTTGATTCAACCAAGGGTCATTTGCGTTTTTCCCGGCGTCATGGAAAGCCCTTGATGGACAATATATGGCGCGCATAATTTGCTGGTGCAGTGTAGTATCTTCTTTTAGTGTAAATCTACTAGTGTTCTATCACTAATGCTGTTCTCTGATTGGCTACGCTACTCACTATCTATTCTGTTGTAGATAGTGAGTAGAGTGTTTTCCGCGCGCGGTGTGACCTATTTATATCATTTTTCAATAAAAACGTGTAGTGTCTGCTGTTAAGTTTTGAACGTCTAGTAGATTTATACTAAAACAATTGGATTATTCGCTCTCGATTTCTATGCGTGATAGTTGATTCGGCCTTCGGCTTCATCAACTATCACGCGATAGAAATCTCGAGCTCATAATCTAATTGTTAAATAGCTGGTAGAGTGTGACTTGTACGAATTGCAACTGGGCGTATTGCAATACCAGCAACTTGCCTTGCAATGGTTTGCTGCTTGCTGTAATGATTGCAGATCGACTAGAAACGCGTTGAGCGATTAATTGCGAGAACCCTTTCCAGACAAGTTGCCTGATTTGGAGTATACTCATAAGAGCACTGTTAGCTAGCAGTGAAACAGCACAGCAAATTAAGCAGAATTTATAACTGGCGTCCCTGTTCACTAGTGCGGGGTTGTGAAAAGGAACGGTGCATTTTGTTAAGCGAATTGAATTGGTGGAGTCGGTGAATTTTATTGGCGCTACCCGCAGCTCTTGTTTGGTATGTCATGCAACGCTCCTGTATACATCAGCTGAGGTGTTGCGCGTGACTTTCTCAATACAGCTGTAAAGAAAACGTCTGTTAATGTTGTTGCCCTGGTGTGACAAGGTTTGATTTGTGTCAAAATGTTTTCTAAAATGTAGTGAATTACAAACAATCGACTTGTTGACTTCTTCCCGCCCAGGGAACCATGCTACTTATTGACCGCACGGGCGATAATTAACTTTTACCCGTAGTTGTTTTTCGTATTTTATATTGTTTTTTAGACCAATTGTGCATGCATTGTTTAGTCTTATTTTCGGACTATAAATATTAAGGTACGTGATGGTAACGGATGCCCAAAGTAAATGTTATATAAGGGATATTTTTTCCTTTTGCGTCAGTTGTATCTGTACAGCTCGTGCAATACGGCACTTGTCTTACGGTTATTCGTAGATTATAGTGCTTCAAAGAACAGAATTAGTTGCCAGATTTGTTAAGTATTATGTAAAAAAGGCAATGGTAGTTGCTTGTTATATTTTTGTGTAAATAATAAAGACGAGTAGAAATCGTTTGTCACTGTGTAATGCCTTTTTTTTCTTTCCACGAGAAGTTTACAGTGCGATGCATTTTTGATCAGTTCTCATGCTTTTGAGTTTGGCTATCCATTCAGAATTCGGGGTTAGTGTCCAGAATTAGGCTGGGATGGATTCTACCGGCAGAATTTCCAGCATAACTCATTACTTGCGACAGTAAGCATTGTGTCGACAGATACCGGATTTTTTTAGCAGCACTGTGTTCCGCATCTTGCATGGCAGACGGCATCGTAGACCTCAATCGGCGTTGCAAAAAAGGCCCCCACGTACAGCACTGCACGTAGTCATCCGAAAGCCAGCGGTATCACGAAAAGACAATTCCAACATGGCTATCTCAACAGATCAAACTCCCCGGCAATATTAAGTAAGCAACACCTAAGAAGTATGAAGAAGAAGTATTTACCAGGCTTAAAATTCACCACATTTCTACCTAAAAAGTAGTTTTATCAATCAATCTCGGTTACTGAATTTCTATCCTTATTGGTTCACCGCAAACAGGTAATCAGCAAATAAGCCTCGATGCCATGTCAAGTGCCGCGGCATTCAAAAGCCTTTGTCCAAAAGTAACGCAAAAGTGTTCAGTAACGATTACGGAAGTTGAGAATTAAAAAAAATATATTCCACTCGCGCTTGTTGAATACTAGGTGATTCTAGATTACAACCAACTTAGCGTTGCGTACCTCGTTGGTTCTCACTTCTTGTAACCCGCTGCTTAATTTTGGCGCTTTCATTGGTCGAAACACATCACGAGGTGCAAAATCGGACAGCGGGTATCAGGCGACACCCGTCGTCTGATTTTATTGACAGAAAAACAGGAAATGAAGTCACTTTTTCAGGTCTGGATTTGTGTAGCTGTAAATGTACTGTGACCCTCATTGAATGTTTTCTCTTTACCACAATAAAGTTTGTGCGTTGTAAAAACTAATCAGAGGGTCCCTTCCTGGCTTGCTGGTATATCGGAGGATAATGTCCCTGGCTAAACGATTGTCCTCAAAATTTCACAGTTGCCCTCGAAGGTTCGCTTCTCGGCCAACCGTTCCTTTTTCTGACAATCGTTCAGCTTCGGGCATTATCCTCCGATATACCAGCCGCCGGAAGGGTTTATTTACTAATTGACCAATGCGCGGTCATCTAAGCACGTAAAAACACATGTATTGGCGCAGATTATGTATGCTATGCCACAAACAAGTGAAAGGCAACGTATAAGGGCGCAAAAAGAACAGTACAGAGGCCACAGAAAACGACCGTAGGCCGGAAAGACGATTGCAAACTTACAAACGTTCGGAGGCCAGTGGTAAATCCGAGTGGAGGCTTTTTGCAAAATTAAGTACAAGCGGAAGCCACACAATAAGAGTGGCATTAACAGCAGTACAAAGACGTCATGGAACTTTTGCGCCAATTGCAAGTCGAGTGAACGGGAAGAGAAAGCCTGAGCACTAAAATCGGAGAAAACAGTAGAACTCGTGCGGTTCGTGCGGTTCTCGTTCTCAGGGGAAAGTCTCAATTAAAATAAAACAAAAGAAAGAAAAAGTTTTTCGACATTATATCTCGTCGAATTCTTCCTCGACGAAGACTTTTTCTACGTCTAGGAGGGCCACTTTCTGTTCGATGATTACTTAACAGACTTGTTCCATCTGCAAACTTTTGACAAAAGCAAACAATTGGCGAAAAATCAATGCCATCATTTAAGATATGTTTACCACTGTTATTCAAAACGATCAACACGACAGTTATGTCTCATAACGTATTCACCAGTAGTGATTTCAGGCATAGATATGATGTCCAGTAGACTGACGATTAAAATTGTTTGAATATATTTGTCGGACTCGCTATACTCCAATATATTTGCCAATAATGTTACAAGGTATATGTCGATAATATTGCAATATAATTATGTTAAACCATAATACCAAATTTAAAAAAAAGTTGTTTAAATATATTTCTGGGGTATGTTATGCTCCCAATTGTTTGCACTTAATATTTCAATAGGTTTACGAGTAACTTTCATTCATTTTGTTATAAATGTAGATGTTCACCAATATTGCTTCATTATGCTCCAAAATGTTTGCCAATAACATTCCTTATGCTTCGTCATGTTAACCAAAATTGTGTCAAATGTTAATTAAGTTCAACAAACCACTTGTGCTTCAGTATGATCACCAATAATGTTCCAATACGTTCTCCGTTGTTGCCTAAGTGTTTGCCGAGATAGCTCCAGTGTGATCCCCAGTATTGTTTCACACATCTTTCTGATTAGGGTTTTGAATGACAATTAACGTGTATTCTCCCGAGGGTGCCACCATGATTTCGTACTTACGAGACCTCACTCGAAGAAACTTCAAATCGTTGAGTGGATCCAGGTCTCTAACACAACTGCGCGCCAAGTTGGTCAAGTGCTGAAAGTTGGTCGCGTAAACTTGCGTTGTCGCATTGTCCATGGTCGTCTTGATCGCAATGCCTTGTGGATTGAGGACTAGGAGACCTAGGACGCCTGGATGCGAGTTTATTCGTTTGAGGGTGTCTTCCACTTCCCCTTGCGGCGGAGGCTCCATCATGTTTCCTTTTAACCGTTTTCCCTGTGAAACGAACCGTTAAAGATAAATAATAAATTATTAGTTAGCCCATGCCAGTTCAGGCAGTGTTGTAGATAGAAACCGAGCTTAAATCTAATTTAAATCTAATTTCCGTTTGTTGAGGCTCGACAGAAGAACGCTTTACAGGGAATCACCATTTTGGAATTCGGCCTAAGTAAGGTGAACTTAAGTTTGTTTGTTTAATTTATTAACCAGTTTAATTGATTAATAAATACATAAATAAGCTATTAGTGTACTAATCAACAAGCGTGGCCCAGTGGTTAGGTCATCAAGGGCGCCTTGTTAGGGTGCTGAACTTGTAATCCGGTGGTCCAGGATTCAAAGGCCGACTCCCTGCAACTCTCTGGTTTGTTTTCAGTGGTCCCGAATTCATTCCTCCAGCCTTCCGCCAGTTGGGACTCTATACGGTGCTAAGCTCTTAATTTAACCGTGTATAAATAAAATTGCTTTACCTATGTAGGGGCCAGTAACTCTTTAAAACAAGCTATAGTTCCCCTAATACAAGTCCGAACTCCGAAATGGCGATTTCCTGTAGAACTTTCTTTAATGGAACCTTAAAGCATCAGTCAATTATATTCCAGCGGTGCCCATCCTCCCCCCGGGCATTAGTGGGGCATTTTTCCTCATTGTCCGTCCCGGGGGCCGGGCATTAGTCTACCCCGGGGCATTTGACAGTCTTGTGATTTTCACGTCACAGTACTGTCACTTCCTTTCAGTGATAAGTTCATCGGGCAAGGACGATAAATTTGTGATTTACTTTGTCTAAAGAGGACAAAATAAGACGGTAGATCCACAGAACTAATGATCACTGAAGCAATACACAGAAATAAGACTTATTTCAGACTTAGTTTGACCTGATTTAGCTTTGTTTAGAATGGAGATAAGCTCGAAAACTAAGAAATCAACTTATTTTCTTACCTGTACCGCGGGGCATTTGAACAGCTTATTTGTCCCCGCCGTGGGGCATTTGCCGGTTTGTTTTCAAAAAATGCTAATGCCCGGGGGACGGCCCGGGGGGGGATGGGCACTGCTGGAAATGACTGATGCTTGACAGATGGAAATTTGATTTTAAGCTCGATTTCTAACGACAACACTGCCTAAATTGGTGTGAAGTAGCGTGACGAAATCTCAAAATGTTGCGTGATACTTAAAAGATTAGGATACCCAAGCGACAAAGTTGTGTTTGCAGATCAATTTCTCAGAAACAGGATGATTTCAGATAAACTAAAATCGGTTAATTACTACAAAGTTTATCCCTTCAGTTTTCTCTAGAAAGAATTGGCACACCAACGTAAGTTCATGAGCATCATCACGTCTCGTTACTTCATGCAATTTATCCGCTTGGCGTAGTCCTCATTCCATTTTGAGTGTGTAATGTGGGTCACGCATGTGTGGTTACAGGATAGCGGACTCAAGGGACGCGAGAATGCTCAAAACCCTAAACCTTTTTCAGACCACAGAATTTGATTTTTCCGCCATAAGGCCAAAACGACAAACATATACGCTCAAACCAGTAAGGGAACAATTTCAGACGACAAATACCACCCGGGGGGTTTCGTGGGATAGTATGCCAGGGGGAATGTACACGGTCGGTCCATACCCCTCAACCTCCCCTTCCCCACCCCCGACCCGTTTTAAATACGCTACGTAGAGATAAATAACAGAAGCAAAAAAGGAATTTTTACGATACTGGTGATCCGGTACACGAAACTCAAGCCAAAGGATGTGGATAGACGTGACATTTGAGCACATGGTTAATATTTGGCTTTCTTTAACTTTATGTCATTGTTAGCTAGAGCAAAGACACGAAAGAAGGGTCAATATTTTACAATGTTGCTTTTTATATAATCTCAAATATAGGGTCAGCTGTAGTTAATGGACTCAGATCAATTTTTTAAGAGAAAAGTAACATAAATAGAAGTGAAATTGGGCGTAACAGCAATTCAGTCTACGCATAATGACTATCATAAATCTTGATAAAATATTAACAATTTAGCAGGGCAAATAAATTGACATTGATACAAGCTTACTTTTTAAGTCCAAGAGATAAAAAGGTACAATATTAGCCACAGGAAAATTAAGTAAAATCAGTCAGTAATAACTTCAACACAGATGTGCACAGGAATAGCGAATTAAAACATCGCCCGTTTGTTGATAGTTACGGGAAATCTACGCAACCAGCATTACAAATGTCAGCTGAAATGTACTCACTAGAAGAAGCCTTGTCGCCTACCTCAGCGAAAAACCAAACTCCTCGGAGGTGATTTCGTGAGACAATATTAAATTAACGTTTTTAAAATAACTTATACCGTGATGAGCGTTTATGTCGCTTTGAATGCACGTTCAATCGCTGAAATATAGGGTTTCGAGGGATGATCCAAATGTTGTGACATTTATGGAATGTTGATTGCGGGTTAATTATTGTTCGCATTATGTCCAATTTGAGACAAAAGAACGGTGGGGTTTATTGGCTGTCTGAGAACAATGGTCCTTTCTTAACTAATTAAATGGAATAAAGGTTTGAAATGATAACAATGATGGACTGTTACGTAGCCATAACTGTATAAACAATTTGGTAGTTCTCAGTGTCTCCAGAGTTTTGGGCTTTGAAACAGCATATTGTGAGGGAACAAACTGTTGATGAAGGAGCGTTACTATCTTACCAACGTCAAGCAGGGAGTACTCGGGTTTAAGAGGGAGGGTTTATGCGAAAACAGCGTGGAAAGGGTTCTTTGGGTTTGCAATTCGTAAGAGGAGTTATATTTTAGGCAGTAGGGTTCTGACAGATAAAGTTATCTGTATTTTAGGGAGGAAGGGGTGGTATTTTCTCTGGGTATTCTGTGGATTAATGAAATTTGGCCTGCAGGCCGAGCACACCCATTTTTTGCCCTTTAGTTGTTGCTCCGTAACTTGAAAACCAAGCATCTCCTATACGGTAATTAAGTTTGCCGGGACATGATAAATGTGAATTGGAAATTGAAGCAGAACGGCAAGTATGCGAGGGGACTGCGAGAGTGCAGCAATACTTCCTGATCAAAAAGGCAGTAATACAACACCTACATTGTGCGAGATGGATTAGGTATCGGTATAGAAATGTTTGTCGGAAAATCTCTCGGAAATAGCAAATCATGGAGAGTGCGATCTGCTGACCAAGGAGCCCGCGCGCGGGCTCTGGGCAGTAGATTCAGGGTCGTAACGAGACGAGGTATATGGATCAGGGATCAGCATGGTGGGATCTGGGATCACAGCCCTGGGATCCTGCTGGGATCAGGGATTAGAGACCATGGGAACGGGATCAACAGTTTTGTTAGGGATCAGGGGACAGGCTTTACCATATTTGTAGGATCAAGGACCAAAATTGGCCACGCTTTTAGAATCAAGGATCAGAAATGTACGTACAAAAATGGGATCAACATTGAAAAAACATACCTCGTTACCACCCTGAGTAGACTGGTCTGTATTTTACAAAATTTCAACGAAATAGAAATGAATTTTAAACAAAACTGATTACAAGGCTATCACTACGGCAAAATGCGTTCGCCGATATTTCAACTGGTACAAATCTAGTCTTAGTTGAGACATCGGCCAATAAATGTTTAACTCACGCAGGGTACACTTTTGGTAACGTTTGATAGCGCGTCTTTTCCAACCCCTTGTCGATCTTTATTGAGCGGATTTTCGCTTTAATTTACTGAGCCTAGAACCCAGGCATTCTCTTCCAGCTCACTCGATTTATCGCAAACTATCGCGGACGCCACTCAGTGCTGCCAAGTCAAGTGTGTCAACAAATCGATTTTCCTTTTTTAGTCACCGTACACTGGCAATGGTACTAGTTGGGAGAATTTGTTCAAATATCAAAAGAGTTTATCTTTGGAGATCATTTCGTTTATTCTTATCATCTTTATTACAGAGAGAAATTTGATGTTAATCACTTCTGGGTTTAAAGGGTTAGAAAGGTTGTGTAATCATGTACGCTAATCTCACTCTAGTGCGATAACTAGGTATCTGATAGGTTCTAACTAAACTGATACCTTAATTTGAACTCACGTACCACATCATGAAAAAATTGGCGAAATCTTTGTGCTGCCCAAACCATGTTTGGGCGTCAAAGTCCACGCTCTACTATCGGCTCTGTCCACGTGCCTCGGTAAACGAATGATTTAACATTGTGTATACTTTGTTTCAGCTATCGTTTCCGTGTGTGTACCGGTGCAAGAGGACAAATTCCTGTCTTTTGTGGACTTAACAACTTTTGAATGAAACTGGATCAAAGGTTTGCAGAGCTGCCTGCATTGAAAGTGGAAGGGGAAGGACATTCTGTTGTATTAGCTTTATAGGTGTATGACTCCCCAAGGGGTATGGGGCCGGTTCGGTCTGAAAATGGATATGGGTATGCCCTGATGGAGTTCAGCTACTGTGGTCTAAAAGTCTGATGGACATGGAATTTAGAGGCAAGGTCTGAAATGGTTATTGGAAAATAACATTTTATTTTGGTCTGAAATGGGGTCAGGGTTTGGAGAACCGGGCGGCACACCCCACTCCCCAAAATGTTTGAGGAGTACCCCCACCCCCCCGCGGGGCCTTTGAACGCAGATGCATCATAGAAGCAAAGGCTATTTTCCTGTCCTGGAGGGCATTCTACATTTGAACAGCGTTCATCAAGTGCAAACACGAGATGGAATTTGGAAGAATTCAAGAGTTCATGTGTATCCCATCCAGGGGTTGCGTAATCATAAAGCGGCCGTTATGCGTCTTTTATAAGCATATCAACAGAAAAGCTCTCAAAGCTTCGTTTCTCGGGGTCAACTTTCAGTCGATAGTCTCTAGAAACACAATAGAAAACTATAGAATCACCACAGGAACTCTATAGAAACACTCTGGTTTTATTGTTCACCACTCAATTTTTTCTGCCCCAAAAAATGTTCTTTCGAATCTTCAGTGCATCAAGTTTGAGCCGTTGAAAGCCTTTAAGCAGAAAAAAAAACAGGAAAAGGAATCAAAAGAAAAATAGACGATAAAAGGGAAAATATAAGGAACCCTACTCAGCTGGCAGATTTTCTATCCATCTGTTTATTTTCTGGCGATTCCGGCGAAGGAGCACTATTGCGTCACGTGTACATGATCAATTTAGTCCAATCAAAAAATGGAGCAAATTCAGTCGTGAAAGATAATTAACGACAGAAAATGAAGCGAGTGCTTAGATAACCTGATACAAACACGAGATGGAATTAGGAAGAATTTAAGACTTCGTGTGATTTATAAGCGGCCGTTACATCATTCTTGATTCCTGTAAAAATGAAGTCAAGTACACTGTATTGCAAATGTTAGGTGACATCACGTCCATGTGTATGTTGTAGTTCGGCAATTAAATTTTTATCCTTGGTTCATTTTTGTTTTCTTTTGTGTCATATTCATTATCTTATATTTACATAAAAAAGAACAAAGGAAAATAAAAATTAAACCAAGGATATGAAATTGAACTACAACATTTACAAAGCCCCATCTATAACTGCTACTCAACCAGCAGTCAGAGGGAGCGTTATATAATCAAATATGAAAAGTCAAGAACAACTGAGCGTTCCTCCAGTTAGAGCTCTGTTTCTGATATATCAGTTTGTGTTTAACTTTAAATTAACAGAAAATAGGCACTACCAGTGCACAAAAAAATCCACATGATCCAGGGGCAATCGGACCCTGCCAATATTACTAATAGTTTGTAAACTTATGGAGCGCGTGCTTAGACAACCTGATGCAAACACGAGATGGAATTTGAAAGAATTCAAGAGTTCATATTTGATCGAAACCAAGTCATTACAAATGTTACGTGACGTCATGTTTACAAAGCCTCATCTAAACTGGAACCAATCAGAGCGAACGTTATATAATTAAATATGAAAAGTCAAGGACAACTCCACCAGTTGGAGTTGCTGTCTGGTTTTTGTGCTAAAGGTGTTTGCAACTTTAAATTTACAAAAGATAAGCACTACCTTTGTCAGAGAGTGTTCTTAAAGATCCAGCTGCAAATGAATCACTTGCCTGGAGCAATCGGACCCTGCATTATACTGATTATAAATTTATAAGCAGTCAGTATGAAATTTCAATTTTTATCCTTTCTAGTCATTTTACATGTAATTGATTATCGTCGTTTGTATTTTACATTTTGCCACTTCGAAAGTATCTAGGTTTGTGCAGAAAAGAATGGAACAAGATGTACTAGCCGCCACGCGAAATTATTAATTCACCTCGATCTTGCATTAACACTTCGCATTGTCTTTTCCACAAAGATGGTGTAATCTTCTTCTGATATTTCATAACAAAATTTAAATTCTAAATCTGCCTCTTGAGGCCTACAACAATGATGTTTTCATTCCGTATCCAATGAAGCAAAGCTTATCAATACTTAAAAATCACCATAACAGTGGAACGGTGACTGCCTTCGGGCATCATTTGCTGACACTGTTTGCGGTGTTTAGTTAACACTTCAGCCGGACAAATACGGCGGCATTAAAAGCTCCCTTAAATGCCAACTAGAAAGTTTTTCTCTCAAGCTTAGATCAGCCTGAATTTGTGCAAGAAAACAAAAACTCAAAGTTTTCAAGATTTTTGTAGCGATGATTTGGATATGAAAATACTAAAAGCCTTTCGATCAAGGCCCGTTTCTTTTCAATTATCATCTTTTTTGGCAATTATAATCTTGTTTTAGTTTTAATAAACTATTATGGCCGGCGTTGACCTTCGTCGATTCATTGGGCTGGAAAAAGCTCTTCAGAGCTATGAAATAAATAAAGGTCTTCTCCTAAGATTTTATTTTTATTTATTTTAACTCCTATTCACAAGAAAAAATTCAGATAACTTAGACTTCTTAACGCAACCAGCCAAAAAAAAAAAAGAAAGAAAGAAAGAAAGAAAGAAAGAAATCTCGATTGCGACACAGAACCTCATATTGTGCTACGGCGTGACACAACACGGACAACACGCCACCTTCACGCCCTACCAACGCCCCCCTTTTTGTTTTGGTATCCAATCAGAAGCAAGTATTAGATCACCTTTTCTTTACGCATCGTCGATGACAGTGGCCCTAGAAAAGCAACATACATTTGATGCATTTTCGCGGTCAAATCCTGCAGATTTAAAAACGATGCTTCTTAAATTAGCCATCAAAATGCTCGAGAAACAGGGTCGGTCCAAGTTGGTGGCAAATTGAACAAAAGTTAGCGCAAATTTTGCTCGCATATCAAATGAGGAAATGAGCCGATGGCGGCTTTCACATGCACAGCACGTGTACAGCAACAAAGCCAGCATCCTCACGCCACACGCGGGGAAAATAACATGTCACGTTGCCGAAAAAATCATAACAGGACAAAGAAAATAGTTCACGAACGCGAAGTTGAAGTACCGTTGAATGTTCATAAAAAGCTCCGAAAGTATCTGGATGCCATTCTGTTACAAGGAGGCGAGGAAGAAAGGTCTGATTGTTGATGTAACTCGAGTTTTCTAAACGAAAACCAGCGTTGCACCTGTCAAAACTACTGTAGCTACACCGGAGCGAATTTGACAACAAATGGAGTCGTTGAGGCGTTTGAATTCTGTCGAACACTCCTTCCTCGCTGTGATGGAACAATTTTTGAAGGCGGTAGATTTGATGGACAACACAGTTTTGATCCCAATGAAGCTCATTGATCTGCCCGTGAAGGACTTGATGCCCAAGACGAAAGCACCTACAACAAATGCCTTCTTGCAAAACAATATGAACATGAGAGCTTTCTATTTCATGGTGAAAGCGATGCGAATTAAATTGTTGTTCGGTTATGCTGATTCCAGCGAAGACGAAGAAAGCTGTGTACCGCTAGCACGGGAAATCCAAGAATCGTGTCACCGATTAAACCAGTTCGCTTTGGTCGCGAAATACATCAAAATCTCCACGCTTAACCTTGGCCCTAACCACGAGCTTCCATCTTTCCAAGAGTTCCAAAACAGAGCCGTGTTCCAGTCTGAAAATTGCCTGCTTGGAGCCGTGAAGAAGTTCGCCGATGAAGTTGAATCGTTAGAGAAATCAATGCTGTTTCCTTCTCTGCTAAAAGATTATCGTGTGAGCGAAGGGCTGCCGGCATTCAACGATGAAGTTCAAACCCTGTACGATGTTTTCGTCCTGTTGAAGAAACTGCGGAAGGAGTTGCTGTCGGGGTCGCGGAATTTCGAGCTTCCAGATGCCAAGCTGCAGCAGAAATTATCAGAATTGTTTCAAACATTTGTTCAGTACACAGCCATGGCTCGAAACCTAACTGCCCGCTACGAAGAAGAGGTGCGATGTTTTTGATTTTGTAAACTCGTGAAAGTAGAGACTTGACATTTATAAAATGATGTGAACTTATTGGAGGCGTGATAAGCTTTCATGGAAGAAAGAACTCGTTTGTGACATTTGCAGTGCTAGTTTACGCACCGATTTGTTTTGATAACTTTGCAAGCTTGCAGGGCAAAACTAAAATGAAATATAGTATCTGTAAATATGTTTAGTGGTCCTAAAGTATAAATTTCTCTTACTCAGTAGAAAAAAAAGAGTTGCCACTTAAATCATTATGCATAATAACAAAAACGGATTTAAGCCACTGGGCATTTAATCAGATTTGTGATGAACAGTAAAATTTCATCTAAAATAAAGGTTTTGTAAAGTAATGATTTGTCGGGTGTGTATTCCTTTTAAAGCGTTCTATTCAAACTGTCTTTATTATCCTCGCCAGGTGATACACTCTTCTACTTTGGCAACATTTTTATGTTTGTAAAATCGTCACCACATGCCATCACACAAACAAACTGTTCTGTAGGAAACTCCCTTCCGCAAACGATGTGAATTGGGCGAACAGTTATGCAAATTTCAGTTCCTTTTAATTACGTAATGCTCCGCTTTTGTCATCTGTTCCTTCTTTATATTGCCTAAGGTTTCGTCCAGGACCAGAACTCTCGTTGTTAAAATATTGAAGGGAATTTCCTAAAGAACTGTGAGATTTCAATGACACGAAAAATGATCATTTCGACCGCGCGCTCAACCGCGAAATACCCGACTTTGCGTGTCTGAGTTGCAGTTTTGTTGCGATAAGCATTCAGGCTTTTACTACGGCAATTTATTCAGTATACGGCACCCAAATTTAACGTTGCTTTTCACTACTGCTCTTACTATTTGTTTATCCTTCATCGAGCGGATCACATTTTTGCCAAGAATATAAAAGCGAGCGATGGCCACAATCGCGTGAGGTAGCCTGTGCCGGTGATTGTAAATTTAATTACGTAATAACAACAGCTCGCTGACCACCCAAAACGTCACGAAAATAATCAGTTTCCAGAGTTCTAACGTTGCAAACGGGACCAAAAAAACCTTAATTTGAATACTGAAAATATCAGCGGGTGAAGGAGACAGAAAAGAGATGCAATGTAAAACCTTTACAATGGAATAGAGAGAAGGCGATAAATTTAGACCAATTCAGTAATACTTCGCTGGGAACTTTGCTCGGGCGGATTGAACCAGCGGAAAGGATTATTTTTTTGATGTTTTGCCGGCCGTGTGACACCTGAACCGCCAGAGTACTTTAAAGCGCGTGTGAATTTCACGTGTGAAAACAGACAAGGTCTACTTAAAGACTCTCTGTCGACCACAATGCAACGCACGCCTTAACGGAGGTTTCGTGGACCACGAAACCCCAAAGTTTCGGGTTGGCGTTAGAAGGCTGCGGAAATCTGCTTTCATCCAAGTCATCCTTCAGTGGAATGGATAGAGATTTTCTTATGGAACTATGAAATTTATCAGGGAACTATTGGAGAAGTGTTGATTTGAAAAATGTTTTATTCTTCGCGTTACAAAAGCGACATTAGGACACTCGATGTTTCGCACAGCTCTCAACCGACAAGCGAGACCACACTGAAAGTTTTTAGTTATACCTCATGTCAGAATAATGTGACTTTGGACGATCCAGTGAGTTCATAGGGAAGAATAACAGAATTCTTATGGTTATGTGGAACTGAAATGAGAGTAAATATCAAACTGACTACAGTAATGAATGTTTCTGTAGATCGGACGTGACTGAGCATTCAAAAAACCCCGCGGGTGACAAATCGCGGTTTTGTAACCACTGACTAGTGATAAAATAATGTCAATTGCTTTTACTCTACACACCTTTAGACATTTTAAAGCGTGGTATGTTAAGGTATAAGTGCTGTTCAACATAAATGAATGAGCGAACTGATGAACCGATGCACTAAAAACCAAATGCGCTATGTCAATTTGAAAATATTTCTCTGTCTGCGTGACATGTAATGACAGTCTACGATGAATCGTATTTTGTTACAGTCATCTGCAAGACATATAAACCAAAAAATTTAGCTCTTTCTATTGACAAAACGTATACACCTAACGAAGTGAACACCTTCATTTCCTTTCTTGGCGGCTACAGGGCTCAAATCTAGCCGTTTTTATCACAATGTTCTCTCTCAGAAGGAATCAAAACATAAACAAACGCGCGCGTTGCATTGTAGTCGACAGAGAGTCTTTAATATACTCCGTTCTTCAAGCGCCTCTCGCTTCTGGTTCTATGCCATTTTATATCCTTCACTGTCATCCAGGGATCAATTTCATAAAACATCTACAAGTGTAATTTAAAATGTAGCTATTATTTCAGAGGTTGAAAACAAAAGCTACACTTGTTAATTATGCTTGTAAACGTTTTATTAAATTGACCCAGGAATCCCAGAAATCGTGATTACACCCAAATTTTACACAAATCTTAGGGTTTGTTACGTCATCGGGACGTAAAGAATTACTCATTCTGAGTATTAAACCAGGAAAAGGATCCAATATAAACTTCTCAGTCGCTAATAGATTAGCCACAAATCCCTTCGCAATTGTTATTCATGTACAAAGGAAATAGTTCTGTATTACGTATGAGCATGTTTTTGCCTCGAATGCATGCAAAGCACGTCACGCAATTCGTGGGCAGGAGCGTGTGACGAGCCAAAACAATGCCTGCGTTGGAGGCTGGCGCGCTCAGTTTAAGCGACTATCCAAAATGGTAGGAAATATGGATTAAACGTCTTTCCTGAGTCACACGGGACAAAAAAAAGCATGAAAAATCTGAAGTCAGAGGCTTAAGGAGCTAGAAAAAGATTGCATTTAATGTGAAAAGTTAAAGCGATGGAAAAAGAAAGACGTCAACTAATTTAGCTTTATTTTAGTTCACTAAGAACTTTGTACTTGAATCAGTAAGGCCGATCACACACAAGGCTTACTATTATGACGAGCGTGTAACACGTGTACCACGAGATAAGGGGCGCATCCCGGGGGACGCATGGATTTCACGTGCATAACAGGTTCACTATTTTTAATTTTTTTCAGTTTATCAGTTCTTCGATCATGTTCCATGGCTAAGGACTGTCGCGTCGAAAGCAATCATGAAGCAAAAATAGCCAAAACAATAGGGGCGTCAACAAAACCCGGAACATGGAACATCCCGGAACATTCCGGAACATTCCTATGGCGTTCCGTTACGGCCAAAATCTTCAAGTCACAAAATAAACAAAATGAAACGCGTACAAACATTACTAGACCGTCAAAAATAAAACGGAAGTCGTTTACATAAAGTCAAAACTGCAAAAAGTCAATCGAACAGCGCAAAAATAAATCGAAACCTTACACAAATATCAATCGAACTGCGCAAAAATAAATCGATCTGCGAAAAAGTAAATCACACTACTCAAAAATAAATCGAACCAAACGCAAATGAATCCAACTTGCACAAATCGCAATCGAACCAGCGAAAAATGGATCGAACTGTACAAACAGGAACGAAACCCTTCACATAAATGTCGAAACCGCACATATCAATCGAACTGCATAAAAATAAATCGAAAGAAGGTCAGCGGTGAAACATGCTACCGGAAGTGCTTTAAAAGCGAAAGCGAGGGCCCAGCATCCGGGACTGTCAATACACTTTGCGCGGGAATCGGCCGGTCGGTTTGGCAAAATGGCAGAACGATTCAGTCGTCCTCAAACGTTGTCTTCAGATAACATCGCAGACATAGTCGGAACAGTGGTTGGTGCTTTTGGAAATCTTCCTTCTAACCCTTCAAATGAAAGTGGGAGCGCTAATAGCAGTGGATTTCTTATATTGACACCCAACACGAACTTCATGATAGGTTTCGCATTCCACGTGCTTCAACAGCATCATCATCTGGGCTGGAAGAGTTCTTCTCAGAGCTAGATCGAGTGGTCGGTTCGTTCCTTACACAAGGGGAAAGGCAAATAGCAAATAGCTTTCACCCATCAATCATATTCACGACCGAAATATCAGAAACAGGGATTACATTCTTGGACACGAAAGTGTACAAGGGTGAGAGATTTCACAAGGAATCTATCCTTGACGTGAAAACACATTACAAACCAACGGAGACTTTTCAATTCACGAATTTCTATTCGTGTCACCCACCAGGCGTTACAAAAGGATTTATCAAGGGGAGGCTTCAAGGCTCCTTAAAACAAATTCCTCAAAGGAAACAGTTGAGGAAAACATCAAAAACTTTGAATCACGCCTTAAGTGTAGAGGATATCCAACAGGTGTAGTAACAAAACACTCAGAAGTAAACTTCTCCGAGAGAAAAACTAAACTAGAACAGAAGAACAAGGCTGCACATAAGAAAATAATACCCTTTGTCACACAATACCACCCAGCATTACCTAACCTAAAGACAATTCTGGGGGGAAAATAGCACCTTATACAGAACCAACCACAGCTTCAGTTAAAAAAATCTTTAAGGAGCCTCCCATCAACTCACATCGAAAAGGGAAATCCCTTTAAGACCTACTAGTAAGAGCTAAGCTATGAGGGCTTTAGAATTTCTTAGACGAACGCGAGAGTCGTGCAGGCCCGTTAACATTTTTTAACTTGCAAAATATCTCTAACAACTTCGTCCAGGGAGCCATTGTCTATGTCAGTAAAGGACGGTGCTGCGCTACCAAACCCAAGTTCGTGCCTCCGCCTCTATGGCAGCCCAACGAAATCCAGCTGTTACATAAAGTGCCTCCAAAAGGTCTTCCGAAATGTCGAGTCTTGGCCGACCAACACCTGATCTTACAATCCTGACACCCACTCTAGTGGTTGACTGTTGTTCTTCCTCCTCGTGCAAAGCAAAATACGACAAGTTCACACAATACTGCCTTTGTTGACTGACAATGTACAAGAGAATGTCGAGGTCAGAAAGCAGTTGTCTTTCGGAAGGATGGGACACGCGTACTCTCGACGACAAAACACTCAAAGTTCTCTCGAAACCATCGAGACGTCGGTACAGGAATTCTGTAAAATCGAAGAATAAGTTGGCGTCGAGGGAAAGGGCTAAGCTGGGCTAACAAGTCTTGCAGTGATCGAAAGAATTCTCCTAATACATAGTCCCTGAACTGGTTTCTAACCGACATATTCACAACAACAACAATAATGCTGGCGGTGACTGCTATACTTCCGGTGCAACTATACTTCCGGTTCCGCTGACCTTCTTTCGATTTGTTTTTGTGCAGTTCGATTGATATGTGCAATTTCGGCATTTATGTGAGCGGTTTCGTTCCTGTTTGCACAGTTCGATCCATTTTTCGCTGGTTCGATTGCGATTTGTGCAAGTTGGATTCATTTGCGTTTGGTTCGATTTAGTTTTGAGGCGTGTGATTTGCTTTTTCGCGGATCGATTTATTTTTGCGCAGTTCGATTGATATTTGTGTAAGTTAGATTTATTTGCACGAGTTTCGATTTATTTTTGCGCGGTTCGATTGACTTTTTGCGGTTTTGACTTTATGTAAACGGCTTTCGTTTTATTTTTAACCGTCTAATAATGTTTGTACGCGTTTCATTTTGTTTATTTTGTGAATTGAAGATTTTGGCCGTAACGGAACGCCATACCTACATTCCGGAACATCCCGGAACAGGGCAAATTATCACAAAATAAATGAAAAAAAAGAAAGAGAGAAAGAAAGAAAGAAAGAAAGAAAGCAATAACGAAACAACCAAAAAACAAACAAACAAACAAACAAACAAACAAACAAAGTTAAAAAAAAGTGTAACAGTAGTACATAAAACATCTATGGGCCACCGTACTTTCCCGCCAATTTTATCACGTGATTTTCTACCGTGATGGTTTCTTTGCAGCCCCTCCCCCTCCCCCCCGAATTTAAAAAAGAAATGGATTAAGCAACATAGTAATCAGTGAGGGTTACCAGATCTGTGACAAAGATCTGGATCTGCAGAAAAACCTGGACTGAGCAAAAGTAAAACCACATCAACTCAACATTACAGCGGAGAAAAGACAAAGGCACGAAGAATAAAATAATAAATCACTACAACATTGATAAAGTTTTTGTGTCGGATATTTCAGTTTGAAACACAAACACAAACCTTCACCGAAAGCGGTGCCCTTTTTCAGTTGCGGCATAAGAAAGGGAGGGAAATTTGTTATCTTTGAATTTTAGGGGGTCATTGAAATACACCATAAACTGAAGGAGATAGCAGCTAGGTATAAGTACTATAAGGGTTGCAAAATTTTGACAGAAATTACCAAGCAAAAAACAAAACAAAATACGAAAGCTTGGAGTCTGGAGCTTGGAGCGACAAAAGCGAACGATAACTGATGCATGTTATACATGTGGGTGTGCAAAAGAGTCCAATTTTTGTTCTAGGTATGTAAAAGAGGTACTCTTAAAATTGGGATATTATTAAGGGTGGCAAAAGACCTTTACTGTAGGGTGGACTTCTATTTTCTTGGTTAGAATAATTTAGGTTTATTCATCCCTGCACACTTTTGCTTTGGAAATCAACTTAAATATAAAATGTTCTTAAACAATCGAATAAACATGAAACCAGGAAAGTCAAAAGGGTGCCAGGAATTAAATCGAAAGTAGAACTGCGTGACTGCGTGCGTAGTCTTCCTAGGGTCATCACGCAACGCCGTAGGAGCCTACTGCGTGAGTGAATAAGAAAATGCTTTAATTTTCTCATATCAAGTAAACCGTCTCTCGAAACCGTAAATAAGGGCTCAATGATATCTGAGTTATTTTTGGATTCGAGAAATGAGGCGCATTTTATAAACAAGGCACACCTTCGGTACCCTGGCTAAAGAATTAGTATATTCGTTCATTCAATCACAGATGGATATATTTATTTATTTATTTATTTATTTATTTATTATATATCTTTTATTTTGTTTTATTTCAGTTATTTTATTCTATTTTATTTTATTTATTATCTTTTTTTGACGATCAGAATTTTTTATTACTTTTTTTTCATTTTTCATTTATTGTGTGACAATTTGCCCCGTTCCGGGATGTTCCGGAATGTTCCATGTTCCGGGCTTTGTTGACGCCCAAACACTAGCGACTACTCGCTTCTCTTTCATATTAAGAGTGAACTTAACACACGAGAGAACGCTAACTGTGCCCACGGCCGTGTGCAAACGTAGAGGTGTTAGCGTCCTCCGGACGCAAGGGATTACTTGTAAGTTGCTATTAGCTTTAGACTGAGAAACCAAAGGGAAAACAGTTTTAAAACCCTAGTATATTAGGTGAGCTAGACACAATCCCTGTGCAGTCGCAGCTACAAAATCGAATGAATTTTAAATGGCGAATTTCCGACCAGGCTAATATTTCAGCCCAGCTTTCTGAACAAATCCCTCGTTCTAATAAGAAGTTCGCGGGTTTCACCCTGGCTAAAATTCATCCCGGGCTCAGTGAAAATTCCAGTCTCGTTTGAGCTTACTGAGCTGGAAATTTCATCCCGCCCAAAGAAACGGACTGAAAAAAATGTCATCAACAGGTAATCGCAAGCAAATTTTCATTTCGGGCTGAAATATGAACTTGGCATGCGGGCCAATTGTCTCACCCGGTGAGCGGGCGGAAATTTCAACCTGGGCTAACTCGCCATGCAATTGGGCATATCAGGCACACAAGTAAATAACCAGTTCCCGAAAGTTCTTTTATTTTCTGAGAAATGGACAAATTTCGATTCGCCCAGAGGTAAATGGCACATACAACCCCCCCCCCCCCCAAAAAAAGTGTTTAGCCAACTAGACGGCGCAAAAAAATGCCTGATTACTTCTGTGGTCACTATAGGAGGAAATGACTGTATTTGGACTGAATTCTATTATCTGCTACAGAGGGATAAACCACTGGCTAGGCTCCCCGCTCCGTTCAATCAGGAACAGGAGGGGTCTTAGTACAAGTACAAGTCCTCTGTCGTCATTAAAGTGTGCTTTATTTTGGCTCCTGCACAGATTTCACATATCAAAAAAACCCTTCTGTAAATTGTTATTGTGTTACCTTTCACTTTAAAGCTTTTGTTGAGCAATAGCAAGTGTGGTACATAGTAATCACTGTCAAAAGGACAAAGTGTATTCGATCTAAAACCTATTGTCTGCTAGAGAGGGATTATTTACTAGATAGGCTATCCGGTTCGTCCAATCAGGAACATGAAGGGATCCTCCCTTTTCAGTAAAGTGCTGTCTTTTGTAACTGTGACCAGTAACAAGTATTTCCGTTCCTGGCTAGCATTACCGACTAATCGCAGAAGCCCTCATGTAAATCCTTACTGTGTTAACTTTCAGTTAAAACTAAATGGCAATAAAATGTAGGAGTGCTTCTTTCCAATAGATCACTCGGTATAAACAGTTACTATTGAACTACATTTCCTTCATTAAACAGGCAAAATGTCCCGGCCTTAAAATTATTAAACCGACACAGCAAGAATTTGTTACAGAAATAGACCTGTAGCTGTTGTACTGAACCGGCGGTGTTTTGACTATCGCTAAGTAATGATTTCCTTTGCGGGATTATAATCGCATGGCGCGGCATCACACAAGAGTCAAACGTTCAACTTCTGGAGTAGGTAAAGTCGACCGTCCAAATTGTTTTCCGGCAAGTTACGGTCATAGACCAAATCTTTTTTTCTAAGACGCTTTGTTTTAAGCTGTTCTGTCCAAACGGTATATCTTTTAAAACGAGCTATTTCCTGAGCGATTCCATTGGAAAAGGTACTGTTTCCTTCCTGCGCTGTTGAAGAACCTTTTATTTACGTTTGTTTCAGTTTATTTTTTTCCGTTGGTGTCGACAAGGTGTGCGGTAGGTTTAGTCTTCAGTATTGTTTATGTCACAAACAGCAAACTTTAAAAGACCCAACTATAAAGACCAAAAAAAAGACAAATTAAACTAAGCTTCTCTCTTTCGTTAAAAGACTAAATATTATGAATCCAAATAGAAACTTGGAAAGAGCGCTCATTTGTTCGGGAAGTGGTCATAACAAGTATACTCAATGAGGACCCACCTTGTGTAGGGGTAGGGGGGCTGTGCAAGATAACACCTATCTGATAAGTCAAATGGAGAAAATTTATTGGCCTGAAAATGTGAGTTGAGTCTAAAATATTAGGTGTGTATGAAGCTTTCATTGCTGGAGAAATGGCACAGGGAGGTTTGAATCTTTTTCTTAAGTTTCTACTCCTGATAGGGTGGGGGCTGTACAAAAAAGACACCATCTTTTAAGATGTGGGGAGGGAGTACATGAAGAGAACACCTGTCTTTTTGCGGAATGGTGGGTCCTGTCTGAGTACAATAGTTTTGACCATTTCTCTTTAAAGTTGCATGTGTGAGTTGGTATCGTTTCTATCGAAAAACTTGGAACTATGAAACAGTTATGCCAGTATACTTCTGCCTCGCTGAATTCAGTTGTTCAGTTAACATGGTAAATTCTGTTCACATCGTTTTGGATCAATAGCTAGTGATTCATCATAGTTACCTTCGGTAGCCTTTTTCTGCAATCAGTAGTTTCAGAGACTACACCTTGTTTCGACTTAACTCGTAACAGTCTTGTTTGTCGCAGAAACCATGTCAAACTTGGGGACGCTTTAATTCGAGCATGTCATTTGCTTTATTATACCTCGGATTTGGAACCCGAGGCTTCAGTATTATTTTACTAGTTCTTAATTAAGAAGAAATAGATGAAATGGGGCTTCTTGAAGACAGGGCACTTACGCTCTTTAGGAACCGAAAGCTTACTCCTGATCTCACAAAAACATTTGATTTCAAAATAAAATCATCTTTGATTAAAAAACAAAAAGATGAAAAATACTGTGTCAAGAGTTATCACAGTTGTCTTGAAATACTTTGTGAGAACTCAGCCAGTTTATTTGAGCTCTTTACGTGTGAAACGAAAGTCGCCGAATACGCTTGTTTATTTGATAGCGAAGCTCTCATCCTCCTCCTGGCGCTACCTAGAGGCACTTACCGACATACAGACCCCTTTAGGCGTGATTTCTTGTATATATAAGGGGAACTCATTGAAATAAGCGTGGTTATTAGAATAGGGAGTACTTATTGGTATAGGGGTGCTTATTGGTATAGGGGTGCTTATTGGTATAAGGGTGGTTATTGGTATAGGGTTGCTTATCGGTATAGGGGTGCTTATTGGTATGGGGTGCTTATTGGTGTGGGGTTGAATGACAAAGAAATCCCAGTGACAAACGAACCCAACCTTACGGACAACTGACAGTTGCAACTGGTTATTACGGACAGTTTTCTTGGTCCCTGTGGATACTTGATAGTTGACATCTGTTTAAAAAGCAAGTACTCGTTGTTTCTTCTTCAAGGATTCCAGGTAATGCTGAGATCAAGCCGCCATGAATTAAAGAGAGGGCAAGCTCGGATCACGCCATTCGCGACTTTCGCGAGCTCGCGTTCTACTACTATTCAAGCCCGGGGGGGCACTCAACAAATTTTTGTACGGAGAGGCTCCGCTCCGAGGTCCTGACCCCTTAGCGTTTTATATACCATTTTTGACAAAAAAAGGTACCCCTTTCGTATACCTTCCCTTGAAAAATGGCACCCCTTTCACATACCTACTTAAGAGCATTGCATCCCTTTACAGGAGCATATCACGTAGGAGCCTCGATCTCCCATACATATGGGCAACAGCGTATTTACACCTTCGGCTATTTTTAGAATGAGTGTTCCCGCGAAATCTTGTTGCCTTTTGCGTCCGCAGTTTAATTGGTCCGCCAAGAAAAAAAATGGCGGATCGCCGTCGAGAAGAAGGTGGTAGAGTTGTAGTACAAATCCAGCGTTCTAAAGTCCCTTATTTGTTTGCACTCTCCATTCCGCCTTTTTCTGGCTATTTACCCATGATACAGTGCAGTATTTGCTGCATACCTTGTTCCGACGTTGTATGCTTTCACAGCGTTCGAGTGGGAAAGTTATCGGAGGTTCATGTCTTCTGAAACTTGGACTCTTGGAGGCGACTGAGTCTTTGATTAGACACAGTTTTGTCGTTCATTTCCTATTATTTCTCGTACATGTTTAACACGCCCGTGAGAGACTTAAAAAGCGGCAAATTCTGGCAAAAATGTTTAGTGTAGTCCAATATATAGTTCGGAGAGGCGCCGCTCCACGCATTTTGCAAAAAGCTCGTGTACAAATTTGCTTTCTACCCGATCAGAGGTGTGTCTGCCGATAAAATGAAACGGGTTTGGTGAAACAGATTCTTTACAAGTCCAGAAACCAAAAAAGATTGCGGACAAGAGCGATGACTCTAGGTCTGGATTGCCAAGTGATGGAAGTGCTTAGTTTTCATCGCCCTCTTCGACGACTCCAGGGGAACGGTCTGGTAAAATCCTGATGAAGCAGAAAATCCAACATAAGCAAAGCATAGCAAAGAAGCATGGGGATTCTTCATAAAAAAATACACAGGCATCTTGAAGATTAAGTTGAAAATGATTAATTTGTAAAGTGATTTCCTAATATCCCAAAGAAGAGAGTCGAATCTTTGATTCCAAGCTACAGTTGCAGCCGCCTTTTCAACCGGTAATACTTTCAGTCGTTCGCGATAGTTCTTGGCGTCAACAGTGCCCGAGATTTGATTTTCAGGATGCGGTAAAGGGAAAACTTTCCTTCCCCAGTTTAGTGGAATATTTCTCTGGTCTTCGTATTTTTTAGACCGTAATTAGATTCCTTTTAATAGATCCCTTTTACCAGAGATGTTGGCGTTACAGCTTCTTTACTATGCAACGTGTATGAGTTGCAGTGAATTGAAGGCTGAACTGTACTTCAGTCAATTCTACGTCTAAATCTTTTAATATTAGAGATTCAAACGAGCAAACCCTAAGACATAAAAGCCACAATCGCTAACAGACACAACTATAGACGTCAAAGTCAACTGACAAGAATATAACACGCGAAAGCCACACAAGATCTCATTCAAATATCAGATATACAGGATATATGACCTCAGTGGAGATTTGAAAATCTTCATGCGACGTTTCAATAAACGGATCAGTTCAGTCACTATTTAATTTTGCGTACCATACTAAATTAACCCGTTACAAATATACAAGAAACAAAATTGGCCGAAAGACTGAAATAAAAAGGGGCAAACAAAAACATGGAGCAGATATCCTCGAGAGAGCAACATGATACTGATCAGAATGGCCCGGCGAAACATGCACTAGCTTCTCTCGCTTTGGGATATCAGCGATGTATTGTTCTTTTACTAATATGGCAAATTTTCGACGAAAAACAGTAATTAAACTAAAAGGCCGAAATTACCCCACTGTTCTTCGCGTGTCAATCGAATCCCCGGTGCTCTTCGAAGGTTATCAACCTATGCGACTTCAAACGGCCATTCGCGTCGCTTCTTCAGCAGAGAACACTTATAATGACAATAATTCCTCCATTTCATATGGACGAGTCCCTTCTTTGCAGTTTTATTAGTAGATTTCGTACACTTTTTAGGCTGTTTCATTCCCGACTACCGCCACTCGTGCTTGTCTGACTCAGGGCGATATTTTTCTCTTTCTGCAGGTTTCGAATTATGACTCAATGATTTCCCGTGAGATCCATAGCGCCATTTCACTTCCTTCGGATTCACTTTCTGTGCAGCTTGATTCTAATGGAAAGTTCATCACTTATGTTGGAGTATTCAGATTGGAGAAACTGCTCGCCATTTTACAATGAATGCGTTATCAAGAAAACAAGTGAGACAAATCTTTGATTGGTTGAAAGTTGGAGGCGAAGTGGGGGCGCGTGAGGCTATTATCGCGGAAACACCCACTCTAAAAATAACCTAAGGTGTAAATACGCTGTGACATAGGGTCATCATGGGAGATAGAGGCTCCGGGGTGATAGGCTCCTGCCCTTTACTAATCCCTTGGAAGGAAGTTTTCTTGTCGTTTTTATGTAGCGTTTAATAAATTAAAATGATACAGACATAAGGTGCATCTACTCGAAACATGTTAATTAAAGGCCCTTTTAAATACCTTAATGACAGATTTCCCTACCCTTTCGTATACTTCAGCTCGTAAAATCCCTACCCTTTTATATACTGAAGCCTGAAAAAGGTACCCGGAGCCTCCCCGTATAGCCCATTGTAGGGAGTAACCCCCCCGGGTATTCAAGTAGCGTGAAAAATAAACGAGTGCGCTCGTACGGACACTTTTTTCTTGCCCATTTTCAACTAATGCATTTTGTTCAACTTCTCTGACTGAATTTATTGCTCGCTTTATATCGTCATTGTTGGTTAACAAGATTCAAAAGATCTCGCGAGATTACACTATCACCAAAGCTCACAAGTAGATGTCTGATCGCTGTTGATATAAGCGCTTTTCAAAACAAAACATCACAAGTCTTCACGGACCCAGTATCATTTTCAACCTACCCTGCTATCACTGCGACCTGCGGATGAAGGAAGAGGCAGAAGAATTGAAGGTTGCAAGCAATAATAATGAAAATTTAGACCAGTACTTAAAGCATTTAGCTTGTCGCTGTGAACACGTAATATATGACATTTATGCTTCGTTGGTCGATTGTAAGTTCAAGGAATTCTATCAGTGTAACTGCTCTTGTCAATTCTTACAAAATTCCATACACGATCATACACATCTCGGATGAGAAAACTCTGAGATAGATACTTGGTTTCACTCTCTGGCTTTTCGAAACTTTCTAGCTCCGCTTCTTGACGTTACAGCTATTTTAATAACACCCTGCTGAAATAATGGGGCGCCATTAAGGCTCCTTCCCGTAATTTGCATCATTGCGGTTATTCGGCCTATCGGTTTCGTGATTCATAAAGGACTGATATAACAAAGTTCACTTTCTTGACCTTGTTTTACGGATTGTTTCTTATTTAATCAATCCTTGATTGACAAGTAAAACCTTCCCACGCCAAGAGCACATTCCTGCGAATCAAAAACCAAAACGAAACAATAAACAACCTCTCAGAACAGCGTTCTATGATTGGCTCATGCGCCTATGATTCCTAGAAAAGCTTAAAATAGATAGGTCAGTGCTCACTTTTTTGTGAAGAAGCCATGGATATCCGAACGCTCTTTTATAATCTCCGCGAAGAAGTGTCTTGTGCGGTGTGTTTGGACATCTTTAAGGATCCCAGGCACCTTCCCTGTTTGCACAGCTTTTGTTTACACTGTTTAAAACACTGGTATCATTCCAGCGGTGGAGGGAACGCCATCAGATGTCCAAAGTGTCAGGCCTTCGGTAGAATACCTGCAAGCGGCGATCTGAACGATCTTCCAACCAGCTTCTATTTGAACGGCTTGATTCATGTGCTGCACATAAAGGAATGTAACAGCACCCAAGTAAGCTGTTCAAATTGCGACAAGAAAAGCTCGGAAAGCTCTTACTGCTTTCAGTGTTGCGTGTTTTACTGTGAACAGTGTCTAATTGGACACAATATGATGCGAAGCCACAAAGATCACCATGTTCTTGCCGTGAAAGACTTCCAAGACAAGGACTATGAAGATGTATTGAAGTGGCCCGCATTTTGTCCCAGACAAGGACACCGGAAAGAGGAACTGAAATTCTTTTGCAAGACATGCGAAACTGCAGTCTGCCAAGCGTGCGTCACTTTGAAACACGTAGGCCATAATCTGAACTTAATCAAGGAAGAAGCTGAAGACCAAAACATCAAAATGATAGCCATGATCGCGAGACAGAGAGACAACTTACAAGCTAAGATGGAGGTAGTAGCACAGCTTGATGAAGACTGCGCTGAACTCATTCAACAAGAAGAAAAGGTGAAGCGAGATGTCGAAAAATTTGCTGAGCGCTTAATTGAAAGAATTCAAGCGAAGAAGCAAAACATTATTGCTAAGGTGGAAAACGAAACGAAGACGTCCATTGATGGCTTTACAAAGAAAAAGACCGAGATTCAGCAGGAAATAAAGACGATCGAGTCGTCTGTGGAAAAAGCTGACAAATGCTTAACACCGAGCACTAATGCTGAAGTCGTTCAACTGAAAAAATCCTTGGATTCCATTTTCGATGAAATCGTTCAAACCGATCCTGCTGTCCGTGACACTGAAGAACTTCCAGCTTTAGTTTTCGTGGAAGATCAGAAGGTGCTCGACATTGTCAATGGGGAAGAAATCGGTTTCTTGGAAATTCAGCACCTAACGAAAGCTAGCGAATCCGTCGTTGACGGCAACGGACTCAATGAAGGAACTGTTGGGCGTGAAGCTCAATTCAATTTGATCACAAAAAGAGCTAACAAAAGAGAATGCTTCAACGAACGTGATCGTGTAACGGTAGAGATGAGGGACGAGCAAGGACGAGAATGCGTGACGAAAGTGCGAGTAGACGATAACAAGACTGGAAGCTACCACATAAGTTATATTCCCAGAGTTCAAGGTAGATGTAAATTGTCAGTTAAGGTAAATGGGGAACATGTTCGGGGAAGCCCTTTTACTGTTTTAGTAAAACCATTTCAATTCACACCTGTTTTAACTTTTGGTAAATATGGCGCGGCTAATGGAATGTTTAAGTATCCTTATGGGGTAGCAGTGAGTAACAGGGATGAAATAGCAGTAAC
This sequence comes from Siderastrea siderea, assembly GCA_964030785.1. Taxonomy (NCBI): domain Eukaryota; kingdom Metazoa; phylum Cnidaria; class Anthozoa; order Scleractinia; family Rhizangiidae; genus Siderastrea; species Siderastrea siderea. The sequence goes on along the minus strand of OZ034979.1, from coordinate 22,172,690 downwards.
TGATCAATGTAACCACAGGGTGCAAATATTCAACAGTAATGGTGATTTTATAAGATCGTTTGGTTGCAAGGGTAGCAATCAGGGAGAATTTTACTTTCCTTCTGGAATAGTCTATGATAAGGATGGAAATATTTTCGTAGCAGACACCAATAATCGCAGAATTCAAATTTTCAGTGGGGAGGGTAGGTACATGGGTATGTTTGGAGAGAAAGGAAGCCTTGATAGTCAGCTCAATTATCTTTGGGGTTTATCCTCAGATTCTAATGGTAATATTGTTGTTGCTGATACAGACAACAAACTGATTAAGATTTTTTCTCCACAAGGAAGTTTTATAAGAAAAATAGGTGGACCTGGTTTTTTTAGTTTTCCTGTCCACTGTGTTCAGTGTGATGGTTACTTTATAGTGTCAGACAGTTATGATCATTCTATCAAAGTGTTTGATGAGGAGGGTGTTTATAAGTATAAGTTTGGAAAGCATGGGGGAGGGGATGGGGAATTAAATTATCCTCGTTTTTTATCAATGACTAAGTCAGGACACCTTTTGGTGTCTGATTGCGGTAATCATAGAATACAAGTCTTTGAACTGAATGGAACTTTTGTTGGCAAGTTTGGAACAAAGGGCAGCAAATTGGGAGAATTTAATGTACCATCATCTGTAGCAGTTTTACGTAATAATCAAATTGTCGTGTGTGAATATCTCAATCATCGAATTCAAATATTTCAGTGAAAATTTGTACTTTCTAGTTAATTAGATATGGAAACTTGTTATTCCTAAAGAAATCTGTTTGTAGATAAAACAGAAAAGATGTAGAAAAGATGTCTAAGTTTTGATCTTTGAGACCGTTTGTCTTGTCTTAGCTGTGTAAATCATCTATATGAACAGTGAACTTTTTAAATGTACAAATAGCGCTTTTTATTTTAGATTCAGTTATGCGCCGATCAATTCGAAACTTCAACATCCCCCGCTCCGGGCATACCCCGGGCATTTGACTGTGCATCGTGCCTGGGGACGGGGGAATTTGACCGTTGCGTTGGAAGGGAGGGCAATTTGAACCGGATTTATCTCTTGTTCTGACGTAATATATGCTAGTGAGGTTTTCGGTTTTTGCAGGGTTTGATGGATTTACAAGATAGAATTTCTCCTTTGTTAGTGAATAATTCTTTCAAAAGGGTCTTTAAAAGAAGTTTGAAGGTGTCATTTCGGCGTGTCTTTCTCTGAAAGGCGTGTAAAGTGTTTGACTGAAGACGAAATTTGTCTTTGAGGAGTAGTATTTCAGTACTAATTAGTGGAGCATTTGAACGGCTTTTTTGCCCCGAGGGGAGGGAATTTGAACAAGCCAATCTTCAAAAGTTCAAATGCCCGGGAGGTTGCCCGGGGGAGGGGGGGGGATGTTGAACTTTCGAATTGATCGGCGCATTAATTAGTGTTTACTAAAACAAGCAGCATGCACTGTCTTAGGTTTCTTCCTACAATTCAATATATTTTCGATAATCAATGTTAAACTCTTTTACTGAAGAATTGCTGATCTTTCTATAAGTGAAACACTGACAATTTTACGTAGAAAAATTATGTTACATGCAATTTCACCTGTAAAATAATGTAAAGCAGTAGTCTAAAATCGCATGAAACAAATAAATAGCTCTTACATGAAATAATGGTGCGCTTTCTTTATTCTGGGAATCATGTCGAGGTGAGATAAGGAGTCGTTTCTAGTTTGGTTTCAAACCCCTCCACCCTGACGTTATGCTGGAGTCCAAAAATTTAGAAAAATAATTAATATGCTTCTGGCTTTTTGTAGTCTGTGAGCTGCAGTGATTTTTTTAAAGTTTGTTTCATTTTTTTTCAAATGAATTACTGACAGCTTTGAAATAGCTTTACAAGATTTACACAATGAGGTCAACACCCATTAATATCATTTTTTTTTCCAAACAAAGTTGGAACAGCTCAGGGACGACTGAAAGACTGCTTCATTTGATCCAGTTGATCAGCAAGCGAGTCAATCTCGTTCCCAGAGGCCGCATTCCTTTTGGTCAGCACCAAGGATGCAAGACATTTCGATCCTGCTGACCTTAAGTGCGCGCAGGCTCTGGGGATGAGATTGCGAGCGAGTAAATAAAACCTGCGCAGTAGATCTCAAGAACAAACGCTAATGCTACCGTCAGACCTGAGAAATGTGCGTGAAATGTCGCTTTTTAAATCAGGCCTAAAATAGCACTTCTGATGCTGATAAGTACGATCATCAATAGGCCTTTTATTGTTTATTATGTTTATGTGTGTTATTTATTATCTATCTATCTATCTATCTATATTATATATATATATTTATTTATTTATTTATTTATTCTTCAAGGTTATTTTGAGTTTTGTGTCCTTATTAGATAGTTTTTAGATAGTTTACAAAACCCCATTTAAGCCAGCGTATGCTGAACTGGGCATCTTTGTTTAAATATTGTTAAATAAATAAACCGGGTGGATTGTGGGGAAAGAGGAGATTGGTTGTTATGCCTCACATTCGTCAGACTAGGAGGTGTCTCTGCTTCTGCTCAGGGACTGCCCGGGGAGGGGGGGGGGGGGGGAGAAGTAAAATGAGAACACGAGCGAAAGTCGGTTGGGCGTGGAAAGTTGACACGCGTGTCGTGAGTTCGACGTTTTATCGCGGTAGCCGCGACAGCCTGTTTTCACACGCGTTTGCATGCTCTTTTAGCTTGGCTGCCCCTCTAATCGGCTACCCTATGGGCGCTCCACTATTTTAGGGAAAAAACACTCCACCTGTAAACAATGGCTGACTAGCAGTGAGTTAATTTTGCAGGGCCGAGCATACGAGCAGTGTGTGTGTGTTTTTTCGCAGCATTTTTGAAAGCTCGTCATCTGTAGCTTCAGACTAATAAGAAGGCACAAAAATCCTGTGGCAATGCAGATTGACTTTAAAGGGGTTATGTCACGAGGATTTTGCTATTTTAGGTCAAGTCTGTGCTAAAATCATAACCTAGTGCCTTCACTCATACACAAAATACTCCTGTAAAACTATGAGGAAGATATCAAATGAATTTTTTTCAGGGAGAGCTAACCATAATATTTTTTTGGTCATTTTTGAGAACATAGCATCAAAACTTGAATTTTCAATCCACTTCCATCCTTGCCATCGGTAGCAACAGATGACAGGAAACAGTATCAGTGCCGTAAGATAGTTTTTAATAACAAAGCTAGAGCATTATTTTTGGAATTCAATTGATGCAAGACTCTTTTTAGCTTTTTAAAAAGATACTAAAAATAGCATGACATAGCCCCTTTAAACTTTAATTTTGCCACTGACCGTGCAACAACCCACATGCTTTTTGTTTCCCGCCCTACAAAAGTTACCAGGATTCGAAGCAGTCAACAGTTTGAGGTTTCACGCCCTTTCCTTCTTTCCTTTAACCCGATCTTTATCTGAGGAGGCAATAGGTTCTTTAAGTGGCTGTCTCCCTAAGATCCTCATAACCCAAAATGGTCAAAAAATAGATTTGCTTCAAATCTTGCATGTGAATTGCACTTTGTCTGATTAGTTTAAAAACACTTTTCGTTTGGGTTCTAAATGCTTTCTTCTTCAGTTTACCAGGGGGGGGAGTACCTTGGTGGACCAAAATTGATATTTTATTGGTACAAAATGCAAATTTTCAGTAACTTTGGTAACTCTTCACAACACTTATAATTTGATGCAGGACTAAATGATACTGTTGGTTGAAAAAAACAAGTCTTCTTTATTCTAGAATGTTATTAACGTTTTTATCTAGTTGTTTCCAGTAGTCAAAACACTTCCTTTTATCAACCTACTTTCACAGCATTTAAAAATACAGGAAAAATGGGTGAACAAAACTACATGTTATCAAAAAGTGAGACCTCGTAAAGCAATTTCCTTGCAGTCACAAAGAGATAAAGACTTGGTCTTACTTATCATAAAATAAAATCGTGCAGCCAGACAGTTTAAAGACCGTGGCGCCGCTTTCAAAAACCAGAATTTCTAATTTATGCAAATTACCAACCATAACCTTTGTGTGACTCTCGGGAGCAAATGTCATGCAAACAATGCTTTCTTGGATCGGGAAAACACAAAAATAGTTTCAATCTACAAAAGAAAACAAATTTATGCTGGTATTCTTCCGTATATAGCTTTAATTAAATTGCACTCAGCATTCAAATGTCTCATTAACTATGCTCAATTCACAATAACAACTTATTAAGTACACACGCCACTTGATGATCGTCAGTTTAGCAAAATAAAGACGTTTTTACTACCGTATTGCTCTATAACTACTAATCTGAGAATAAAATATAATTAAAAGCAATTCATGATTGGTATATTAAGACCCGTAAAATGAAAACCATTTATGATTAAGAGAAGCCTTACTTGCTTGAAAATGAAATCAACGAATGGCATCTTAGAATGCTTTCAAGCGAAGTTGAGGACTTTTAGACTTTAAAATCGATCCATCCATTAGAAAGTATCAAGGAAAAGTCTTGCAGTCAACCTAGTTTGGGGAAAAAGGTACGTTCCAAATACGTTGACCTTCATGCTTTTGCTGCGGCAAAAGCGCCAGAAAGTATTCTTTCTGGATAGCAACCGCTGACCACACAAAATAAAAGCAATGTCGTTCGCACCTGTGAAACAAACGGCGCCTGTTTGTTTTCATGCCGATAACACCTGCGGAGATTCCCGTGGCAAGTCAAGTTTAAGTAGACTTGTTGACTGCAAAGACGATATAAGGAACCATTTAGCACATTATCGTCTTTCAAATGTGGTTCTGTCAGAATATGAGGTCATCTTGGCAAGAGCTGGAAAGTTCGAGTTGACAGAGGAAGATGTTTCAAATTTGTGGGTTTGTCTGCAACATCGCTATGCACTGGGGAAGTATTGGGTCCCGTCAAAGAAAACCTGCATTAGCCCATGCCACACTGGACAACTTAAAGAACTCACAGGAAGAGATGTGGTGTCTTATGACATGGGGAAGTGGATGAAGAAACTTTACGGCTGCAATGTTCAACTTGGACCAGGTATTAAAATTACGACACAAACAAATAGAATTCACGTAAACATGTATTTGTTTTGCTCTAGCTAGGGTACCGGTATGCTCTGAAAAAAGAGATTTTTTTCATCTCAGTACTGCTACTGCTACATGCAGCTGAAACAATGCAATTTAGAAGATCCGACCTTTCTATGCTGGGTCGAAATAACTAGGAAAATGAAAAAAAAAGTCCGGTAAGACTGACAGGGATGTTGATTTCAGCGATATTGACAGATATTGACTGAAAACCTGATACATTAACAATCCTCTCTTGGTATCAGATATCAGGAAAAATAATATACTATGTGTAAAAAAACATAAAATGGATTTAATTATTTCAGATTGTTTTGTTTCAGTGAGGAATTTGTGTAAAAAAAGAAAACCGCGCTTGGGTTGAGTATTGGAGGATTAGCCGTTATGGGCTTTCAAAGATTGCGTGACGTGCTCTTCTTGTACTTCTCTTCATGAAGTAGTACTTATCAATCTTTTACATTTTATATTAAGACATTTCTCATATTAAATCCATGCTAGGGCTCGCCTATCTTTGTAGCTTAAGATTGTAGTTCAAAACTTTGGAGAGTACAACAAGGCAATATGACATGACTTCCCAAACCGTCAAGCTCTATAATTTGCAACGCCCTTCTGAAGCTCAGATATAAGCAGATATAGACAAATTATACAAATTAAATAAACTAGACAAATTAACTGATCTCTTGAAATAATTTTATCGAGATGAAATAAAGGTATGACTTGTATGACTAAACATGACGAAAAAAAAGTCGTGATCGTGACGAGAAAATGAATTTATGTCACAAGAGTAAATAACAACTGATAAGATAACTAATGATCTGACAGATAACAAAGCAATGCCATAATTTATCCAAAATGTAATTGCTGGTCGTAGGGAGGGCTGCAAGTTTTGAAATCACAACTCCTTTTTTTCTTTCTTCTGTCTTTTTGAAATGCACTCACTTTTATTTTAAATTCTAGCATTTCTTTATAAACATTATCCTGGGTTAACAAATGCAGCTGCACCCAACATGAAGACAAATATTACCAAGGAATATGTTTTATATTTATTGTTTTGTTGTTTTTGTGTGTGTGTGTAGCCATTTGCTGTCCATGCCGTAAAAAGCTTAAGATGCGGATGAAATCAGACTTGCGTGAATCAAACAACAGTGGTCTCATGTCTACACCCCAAGACAATTCACAGAGGTGAGATGCTTATCATAAATGCACTTGATGGTAATGTTACTCCATTGTGCGTTTATTTTGCACAATAGCCAATTCCAAAAATCTGAGTACACTGTGGACGAGTAAGCCATATCATTTATATTACCTTTTTGTAAGCAATCCATCCAAGTTGGAGATTTATCAAACCTAAACGAGAGAAAATGGCAAGCTTGCAAAAATTTCGAAAGCTTATAGAAATGCCTATATTTTTATTTCTGTTTAAACCGTCGTTTGCTTTTTTGCTTTAATGAGCTTTAAAATGTTATCTATTTTCTTTAGAACTGCCAAGCTGAGGGCAAAGGCGGTCATGAAAGAGTCTTTTCTATCTGCAGCACAACCCTACGATCATGACAGAGAACCCGATTGGTTACTGCAGACTCCCCTCCTGGGCAACGATGAATCTGATGAAATAGTTGACACATTTAATAGCTACATGTCAGCTCTTTCTACATTTGTACCTAATGTTGGAAATTTCGCTCCCATAGAATCAAGATTAAAGACTACACTGAATGAAGCGTCGAAAGAAGAACGAAGATCTTGCGTCCAGTCGGCACGTGAAGCTTGTAGAATTGTATGCAATATTGTTGCACCGAAAGCTGGGGACGATCTGTTACGATCTGTCGGTACTTTGGACTCAGAGATAACAGTTTCAAAGAACTTAGAGGAACTCATGTCTGCATATAGAGACGCACCTTCAAATTCTATCAAAACACAGATTCTGAGCTTGTATGTAAGCTGGTATCCGGTGAAAACCCTTATGAAACTCCACGAAAAATACGAAAGAATCACCGAATGGCAAGTTAGAAAAGCCAAGGAACATGCGAGGAATGTTGGTCCTGGAATTCCTTCGGAAAAGATAACAAGACATTGCGTGCGCATGGATATGGTTAAGTTAGAACATTTCCTAGACTTCATCAACCGTCCATATTTCTACCAGGATGTAGCATACGGTACAAGGAAGTTGAAGTTGGAGAGTGGGGAAATTTTAACAATGCCTAACGTTGTAGGTATTGTTACCAGGTCAACAATGGTAAGCCAGTATATGCAATTTTGCAGAGACGAAAACTTTGAACCGTTAAGTCGAGGAACTTTGTTCAGAATTTTGGAAGTGAGGGGAGCGTCTCAACAAAAAGCGCTTCAAGGTCTAGACAACACAGCAGCGGATGGTGTAGCAGCCTTTGATACCCTCGAGAAAATTGCCGCACAGTTGGAGAGGATGGGAGCCTCTAGTTGAGTGGGTGAAGACAACAAAAAAGAATCTCAAGGACAGCAAGAGATATCTCAAGACCCAATACAAAGTACACTGTAAGGAAGAAAGAGATTGCGCTGATCATTGCAAATCATTTGCTTTAAGTGACAGCAAGGACAAAGGCTTCAGGAGCGTTTGCCACGATGATCACAACACTACTTCCGAGAATTGCGACACTCTCAATCATGTCACCCAGGAAATAGAAGACAAATTGCAAGACGAAAGCATAGAATGCGACCTTCAACAACGTGGAGACATTTTGTACGACACAACAAAAGCAAAACAACACATTGATGACTGGAAAGCCCACATTCTGAGATCAGAAAACCAAGATCTGGCAAAGCATGGTGTCTTGAAGATTATTAACGCAGAGTCGATCTTAATTTTTATGGACTGGGCGATGAAATTTGTCCAACTAAAATTTGGCGAAAAGCAGACACAATGGTACGGAAAGAGGGGGATCAGCTGGCACATAAGCAGTGTCGTTTACAAGAATGCTGATGACAAGTTGGAAGTCACTACTTACGCACACCTCTTTGACGCTTGCAAGCAAGATTGGTTCGCCGTCATTTCCATCATAGAAAGTCTGTTATCCGCAATCAAAGTTGCCCATTTCTCCATCAGTGAAGCATATCTGCGTTCTGATGAAGCAGGGTGTTACCATAATAACTCCCTTATTGCAGCTCTGAAAGATGTCGGCCAACGTGTTGGCATCAGTGTGAAGCGTTATGATTTTTCCGAACCCCAACATGGCAAAGACGTTTGCGATAGAATTCTTTGTCCTATGAAAGGATCTATAAGAAGATTTTGCAACGAAGGAAACGATATCACGACGGCCACTGAAATGAGAAATGCTCTCAAAGAGCGACCAGTTAAAGGAACTACTGCCTCAGTGGTTGTTGTGAACAATGACGCCAAGGATTTGGAAGTCAAGAAAATAACTGGTTTCAGTAGTTATCATTCGTTCCGTTTTGAAGACGACGGTGTGCGTGCTTGGAACGCTTACAATATTGACGATGGAAAGCTAATTCCTTATGAGACATGGGTGGCCAAACCACAATGTCCAACGTTGCTGGAGGTTAAAGAAAAACAAGGTTTCTTTGATCCAAAGTCCAATCGCGTTCTGAAAGAATTCTTATCGAAGAGTGACAACACTTACCAGTGCACCGAAGCTGGATGTTCTGCATCGTTCAGATCGTTCAGCAAAATAGAAGATCTTGTTCTACACATAGAGATTGGACAACACACATATTCGACTGCTTCTGGCTTGTATGATAAACTGAAACTTGACAGGGTTTCCAAATTCTCATCACTAACCCTTGATGAAGACGATAGTCGCCGAGTAATTTCTAGTGGAAAGGAGGGACCATCCAATTTGCCCATGGGGTGGGCCCTCCATGAACCAAGAAGTGGCGGTATTCGATACACTAAAGCAGTAGAATAATATCTTAGTGCAAAATATGAACTGGGCGAAAACACGGGGAATAAATGTGATCCTCAGCAAGTGGCAGAAGACACGAGAAGTGCGAAATTGGAAAACGGGGAAAGATGGTTTTCAAGAGAAGAGTGGTTGAGCACCTCCCAAATCAGAAGCTTCTTTTCAAGAATAACTGCTTCTAGAAGAAAGCAAACACAAGTGGGAACTGCTGATACTGACGAGGACTTTGATCAGTGGTTAGAAGAAGAATAAATGTTGAATGAGATTAGCGACCGGGAAGAGCTGAAAGGTCAGGTCTTGGGAGAACTTGGTTTGCGCCACCCTATCTTGTGCGATACGTATGACTTATGCGAACTGAACAATGGAAAGGACCTCCTTAACTTCAACGTAAAGAGGATCAAAGAAATTTGCCACCACTTCGAGATCCCAATAAAGTCCCGGGATTCAAAGAACGTTTTACTGCAAAAACTAACGGAGGAACTTAACAAATGCCAGTGCCACTTGAGTGACCAGTGACTTCAAACTCGATGGACACATGCTGCGTTTGCATCGCAAGAGTTCTAACCGGTTGTAGACGTCTAAGGATTATGAAAGTACATTAGTTTGCAGAGGGTAATCGGCCACAATTATCGAACAAAAAGACACCCTTAACCCTATCTAGACCGGGCCTTATTTCGTCTTCTGTGTCCGGGGGCGGTCCTACATAACTCCGCGAGTAATAAAGCAATGGCAATGAAACTCAGAAGGTGAGAAGTATGCCCAATAGTGTTTCCTTTGTCAGGCCTGCAATGGGTAGTGGTGACGTCATGTGACGTGAGAGCTACGACATGATTTCCAAATGGCGGCCATTCAATTTCTGTAAAACGTGGCTGTCAAAATTTGGTTGCTTGGTAACGTCAGTCTCACTGAATATTGACCTTCTACATTCACACACTCGAGGAAAGCAAAACTTCCTTCAACACACCTTCTTTTTTGAATGGCCGACCTTCTTCTTACTGAAAATTCCCGTGAGCGTGGTGCTATTGATAAAACTGTGAACAGTATCCCAGGGAAACGAGTTTCTGTTATAGGTAACGGGGGTCTAAATAGTTTAAGTTAGACCAAGAGTAGTCTCTCATTTTCCACAGGGATATAAAAGTAGTGCGATTTTACTGCGAGCTCGGCTGTCTAACCCGCTCTATTATATCTATGAAAAATGTGAGGACATTCATATTTGCACTAATTTAACATCTATTTCTCATATTGCCTGCGATCAACTCCGGTAGTCTCGTCCATTCATTTGGCGGTATACTGCTAATACAGAGAAAGGCTTGGGAGAAAGCGAACTTGGATGCGCAGCGAAACTAGGTCGAGGCGAAATTTCAAAAATAAGAAATTCTTTGAGTACCGTGCTGGAGCAGTACCCTACTATCAGGTGGTTCTAGCGGCTATATGTGAAGCAAGCCCCCTCAACTTTTTCATCGGATAGAAAGTCTTCCTCAAAGGATGTTTCCATCTAGTGGCTACATTTTTACAGCATCAACTTTCCTCCGGGTCAGATTCCAGAACTGAACAGCACGCATGGATGAAACTAATCGTTTATTTTGAAATTGTGAAGACGTGCGCAGCAGTCCGAATTATTTCACCTGAAAAAAAAAATTGAAACCACGACTAACGCTGTTCTTATGTGCTAACACATGGAAATTATTGACAAAAATTGCAAATTTTCTCCCATGAGCTCCAACCTATATTTTCAAATGCGAAACATGTAGTTACATTTCCGGAAGCTAAAAGAAACGTCAGTGCAAGCGTTTTGTTCACATTACCAACTGGTCAGCGGCTACTCTCTAGCTAACACGAGAGAAGCAACATGTCGAAAGCGCACGGTAAATGAAGGTTTTTGGACTAAGAATTTTCCCAGAACGGACTGTCTTGACGTTTCTAAGATGATCTCTGAATTGACGGATCTTCTTTTGATCAAAGATGACAGAATAGGTGAGGTAATTGGTACAAATGAAACCCATGAGACCAAGATGTCATTCGTTGATGTCATTATTTTTCCAGGGAGGTGTGTTCTCTCACTTGGTTGCACAACTTAGGGTGTAATATACTCATTATGACTTGCTTTTACTACTTTATTCTCGGATTAATAGTTCTAGATCAAGGTGGCGTTGTAAACTTACTTGTTAAGCGAAATTAGCGATCATCAAGTGGCGTGTGTACTTAATAAGTTGTTATTGTGAATTGAGCATAGTTAATGAGACATTTGAATGCTGAGTGCAATTTAAGTAAAGCTATATACGGAAGAATACCAGCATAAATTTGTTTTCTTTTGTAGTTTGAAACTATTTTTGTGTTTTCCGATCCAAGAAAGCATTGTTTGCATGACATTTGCTCGCGAGAGTCAGGCAAAGGTAATGGTTGGTAATTTGCATAAATTAGAAATTCTGGTTTTTGAAAGCGGCGCCACGGTCTTTAAACTGTCTGGCCGCACGATTTTATTTTATGATAAGTAAGACCAAGTCTTTATCTCTTTATGACTGCAAGGAAATTGCTTTACGAGGTCTCAATTTTTGTTAACATGTATTTTTGTTCACCCATTTTTCCTGTATTTTTAAAGGCTGTGAAAGTAGGTTGATAAAAGGAAGTGTTTTGACTACTGGAAACAACTAGATAAAAACGTTAATAACATTTTACAATAAAGAAGACTTGTTCTTTTCAACCAACAGTATCATTTAGTCCTGCATCAAATTATAAGTGTTGTGAAGAGTTACCAAAGTTACTGAAAATTTGCATTTTTGTACCAATAAAATATAAATTGGGGTCCACCAAGGTACCCCCCCCCCCGGTAAACTGAAGAAGAAAGCATTTAGAACCCAAACGAAAAGTGTTTTTAAACTAATCAGACAAAGTGTAATTCACACACAAGATTTGAAGCAAATCTATTTTTTGACCATATTGTGTTATGAGGATCTTAGGGAGACAGCCACTTAAGAGGGGTGAAATCACACTGTTGTTAATATTGATCCGAGATTGGGACTACTCAAAATATAATCAAAGACAACGTCTTATTCCACGTGAGGATCGGATCAGAATTAGAAAGGAGACACAGTCTGAACTGCTAAGTTGTATGTGTGAGTTGGTATCGTTTCTATCGAAAAACTTGGAACTATGAAACAGTTATGCCAGTATACTTCTGCCTCAGTAATCCAGTTGTTCAGTTAACATGGTAAATTCTGTTCACATCTTTTTGGATCAATAGTGATTCATCATAGTTACCTTCGGTAGCCTTTTTTCTGCAATCAGTAGTTTCAGAGACTACACCTTGTTTCGACTTAACTTGTAACAGTCTTGTTTGTCGCAGAAACTATGTCAAACTTGGGGACGCCGTTTAATTCGAGCCTGTGAGTTGCCTTATTATGCCTCGGATTTGGTCCCCGAGACTTCAGTATTATTTTACAAGTTCTTAATTAAAAAGAAATAGATGAAATGGGGCTTCTTGAAGACGGGGCACTTACGTTTTTTAGGAACCGAGCGCTTACTCCTGATCTCACAAAAACATTTGATTTGAAAATAAAATCGTCTTCGATTAAAAAACAAAAAGATGAAAAATACTGTGTCAAGAGTTATCACAGTTGTCTTGAAATAAAGTGTGAGGACTCAGCCAGTTTATTTGAGCCTTTTACATGTGAAACGAAAGTCGCCGAATACGCTTGTTTATTTTATAGCGAAGCTCATTCTCCTCCTGGCACTACTCCTTAGGCGTGATTTCTTGTATATATAAGGGGAACTCGTTGAAATAAGCGCGTTTATTAGAATAGGGAGTACTTATTGGTATAGGGGTGCTTATTGGTATAGGGGTGCTTATTGCTATGGGGTGCTTATTGGTATAGGGTTGAATGACAAAGAAATCCCAGTGACAAACGAACCCAACCTTACGGACAACTGGCAGTTGCAACTGGTTATAACAGACAGTTTTCTTGTTCCTTGTGGATACTTGATAAACTTGATAGTTGACATCTGTTTAAAAAGTAAGTACTCGTTGTTTCTTCTTCAAGGATTACAGGTAAAGCTGAGATCGAGCCGCGATGAATTAAAGAGAGAGCAAGCTCGGATCACGCCATTCGCGACTCTCGCGAGCTCGCGTTCTACTACTATTCAAGCCCGGGGGGGGCACTCAACAAATTTTTGTACGGGGAGGCTCCGCCCCGAGGTCCTGACCCCTTACCATTTTATAGACCATTTTTGACAAAAAAAGGTACCCCTTTCGTATACCTTCCCTTGAAAAATGGTACCCCTTCACATACCTACTTAAGAGCATTGCATCCCTTTTCTAAACCCTTGGAAGGAAGTTTTCTTGTCGTTTTTATGTAGCGTTTAATAAATTAAAATGATACAGACATAAGGTGCATCTACTCGAAACATGTTAATTAAAGGCCCTTTTAAATACCTAAACTTCGTATACTTCAGCTCGTGAAATCCCTACCCTTTTATATACCTGAAGCCTGAAAAATGTACCCGGAGCCTCCCCGTATAGTCCATTGTAGGAAGTAACCCCCCGGGTATTCAAGTAGCGTGAAAAAAATGAACGAGTGCGCTCGTACGGACACTTTTTTCTTGCCCATTTTCAACTAATGCATTTTGTTCAACTTCTCTGACTGAATTTATTGGTCACTTTATATCGTCATTGTTGGTTAACAAGATTCAAAAGATCTCGCGAGATTACACTATCACCGAAGCTCACAAGTAGATGTGTGATCGCTGTTGATATATATAAGCGCTTTTCAAAACAAAACATCACAGGTCTTCACGGACCCAGTATCATTTTCAACCTACCCTGCTATCACTGCGACCTGCGGATGAAGGAAGAGGCAGATACATTAAAGGTTGCAAGCAATAATAATGAAAATTTAGACCAATACTTAAAGCATTTAGCTTGTCGCTGTGAACACGTAATATATGACATTTATGCTTCGTTGGTCGATTGTAAGGTCAGGGAATTCTATCGGTGTATATACGTAACTGCTCTTGTCAGTTCTTAAAAATTCCATACACGATCATACACATCTCGGTTGAGAAAACTCTCAGATAGATACTTGGTTTCACTCTCTGGCTTTTCGAAACTTTCTAGCTCCTTTTCTTGACGTTACAGCTATTTTAATAGCACCCTGCTGAAATAATGGGGCGCCATTAAGGCTCCTTCCCGTAATTTGCATCATTGCGGTTATTCGGCCTATTGGTTTCGTGATTCATAAAGGACTGATATAACAAAGTTCACTTTCTTGACCTTGTTTTACGGGTTGTTTCTTATTTTATCAATCCTTGATTGACAAGTAAAAACTGGGCGCGCCAAGAGCACATTCCTGGGAATCAAAAACCAAAACGAAACAATAAACAACCTCTAAGAAAAGCGTTCTATGATTGGCTCATACGTCTATGATTCCTAGAAAAGCTTAAAATAGATAGTCACAAGACTCCATTGTGTATTGTGGAGTGCCTCGAAGGTCAGTGCTTGCTTTTTTGTGAAGACGCCATGGATATCCGAACGCTCTTTTACAATCTCCGTGAAGAAGTGTCTTGTGCGGTGTGTTCGGACATCTTTAAGGATCCCAGGCACCTTCCCTGTTTGCACAGCTTCTGTTTACACTGTTTAAAACACTGGTATCATTCCAGCGGTGGAGGTAATGCCATCAGATGTCCAAAGTGTCAGGCCTTTGGTAGAATACCTGCAAGCGGCGATCTGAACGATCTTCCAACCAGCTTCTATCTGAACGGCTTGATTGATGTGCTGCACATAAAGGAATGTGACAGCACCCAAGTAACCTGTTCTAATTGCGACAAGAAAAGCTCGGAAAGCTCTTACTGCTTTCAGTGTTGCATGTTTTACTGTGAACAGTGTCTTATTGGACACAATCTGATGCGAAGCCACAAAGATCACCGTGTTCTTGCCGTGAAAGAGTTCCAAGACAAGGACTACGAGGATGTATTGAAGCGACCTGCGTTTTGTCCGAGACAAGGACATCAGAAAGAAGGGCTGAAGTTCTTTTGCAAGACATGCGAAAATGCAGTCTGCCAAACTTGTGTCACTTTGGAACACGGAGGCCATGCTCTCAAATTAATCGAGGAAGAAGCTGAAAACCAAAAGATTGAAATGGCGGCCATGATCCAAAGACAGAGAGACAACTTGCAAGCTACGATGGAGGTAGTAGCACAGCTTGATGAAGACTGCGCTAAACTTATTCAACAAGAAGAAAAGGTGAAGAGAGATGTCGAAACATTTGCTGAGCGCTTAATCGAAAAAATTCAAGCGAAGAAGCAAAACATTATCGCTAAGGTGGAAAACGAAACCAAGACGTCCATTGAGAGTTTAACAAAGAAAAAGACCAAGATTCAGCAGGAAATAAAGACGATCGAGTCGTCAGTGGAAAAAGCTGACAAATGCTTAACACGAAGCACTAATGCTGAAGTCGTTCAATTGAAACAATCACTGGATTCCATTTTCGATGGAATTGTTCAAACCGATCCCACTGACCGTGACATTGAAGGACTTCCAGCTTTAGTTTTCGTGGAAAATCAGAAGATGCTCGACATTGCCAATGGTGAAGAAATCGGTTTCTTGGAAATTCAGCACCCAACAAAAGCTAGCGAATCTATCGCTGAAGGCAACGGACTGAAAGAAGGAACTGTTGGGCGTGAAGCTCAATTCAATTTGATCACAAAAAATGCTAACAGAAGACAATGCTACAACAAACGTGATCGTGTAACGGTAGAGATGAGGGACGACCAAGGACAAGAGTGCGTGACAGAAGTGCGAGTAGACAATAAGAAGACTGGAAGCTACCACATTAGTTATTTACCCAGAGTTCAAGGTAGATATAAAGTGTTAATTAAGGTTAATGGGGAACATGTTCGGGGTAGCCCTTTTACTGTTCTTGTGAAACCATTTCAATTCAAACCTGTTTTAACTTTTGGTAAATTTGGCTCGGCTAATGGAATGTTTCAGTCTCCTTTTGAGGTAGCAGTGAGTAACAGGGATGAAATAGCAGTAGCTGATCGAGGTAACCACAAGGTACAAATTTTCAACAGCAATGGTGATTTTATAAGATCGTTTGGTCGCCAGGGTAACAATCAGGGAGAATTTAACAGTCCTATTGGAATAGCCTATGATAAAGATGGAAATATTTTCGTAGCCGACAGTAGCAATCACAGAATCCAGATTTTCACTGGGGAGGGTAGGAACAAGGGTATGTTTGGTGGGAAAGGAAGCCTTGATAGTCAGCTATGTTATCCCTGGGGTTTATCCTTAGATACTAATGGTAATATTATTGTTGCTGATGCAGGTAACAAACTGATTAAGATTTTTTCTCCAGACGGAATTTTTATAAGAAAAATAGGTGGACCTGGTTCTTTTAGTTATCCTGTCCACTGTGTTCAGTATGATGGTTACTTCATAGTGTCAGACAGAGATGATCATTCTATCAAAGTGTTTGATGAGGAGGGTGTTTATAAGTATAAGTTTGGAAAGGAGGGAGAAGGGGATGGGGAATTTAATTGTCCTGGCTTTTTGTCAGTGACTAAGTCAGGACACCTTTTGGTGCCTGATCAGTATAATCATAGAATACAAGTCTTTGAACTGAATGGAACTTTTGTTGACAAGTTTGGAACAAAGGGCAGTAAATTGGGAGAATTTAATTGGCCATTTTCTGTAGCAGTTTCAAGTAATAACGAAATTGTTGTGTGTGAATTTGGCAACAATCGAATTCAAATATTTCAGTGAAAAGTTTTACTTTCTAGTCAATGAGATCGGGAAACGTGTTAGTTGTAAAAAAATCAGTTGGGAGATAAAAAAGGTTATAATTCAATTTTTATTTTCATAGAAAAAATGTCTAAGTTTTGATCGTTGAGACATTTTTTTGCTGTTGTAGTGTGATGACAGTCATGTCCATGAATAGTGAACTTTTTATTTCGATAATCATTGTTAAACACTTCTACGGAAGAATTGTTAATCTTTGTATGAGTGACAAAAATTGTCCTTAGAAAAATAACATTTAAAGCAATTTCACCTGTAAAATAATTAATATTAAGCGGTAGTGTGAAATCGCATGAAACAAATAAATAGCTTCTCCATGAAATAATTGTTTGCTTTCTTTATTCTGGGAATCATGTCGAGGTGAGATAAGGAGTCGTTTCTAGTTTTATTTCTAGTTGAAATAATTGTTTGCTTTCTTTATTCTGGGAATCCTGTCGAGGTGAGATAAGGAGTCGTTTCTAGTTTTATTTCTAATTGAAATAATTGTTTGCTTTCTTTATTCTGGGAATCATGTCGAGGTCAGATAAGGAGTCATTTCTAGTTTTATTTCTAATTGAAATAATTGTTTGCTTTCTTTATTCTGGGAATCATGTCGAGGTGAGATAAGGAGTCGTTTCTAGTTTTATTTCTAATTGGAATAATTGTTTACTTTCTTTATTCTGGGAATCATGTCGAGGTGAGATAAGGAGTCATTTCTAGTTTGCTTTCAAACCCCTCCACCCTGATGTTATGCTGGAGTCCAAAAATTTAGAAAAATAATTAATATGCTTCTGGCTTTTTGTTGTCTGTGAGCTGCAGTGAAAATATTGATTTTTTTTTAAGTTTGTTTGTTGTGGGGGGGAGGGGTGGGAAGTTAAATAAGAACGTGAGCAAAGTCAGCTGCCACGTGGAAAGTTGACGCGCATGTGGTGAGTGTGACCAGGCTGAATGGCTCCTGGTGTGACCTTTTAACGCGGCAGTCTGTTTTCGCGCGCTTTACTTGCTCTTTCAGCTCGAGTACCCCTCTGATCGACTATCCCTTTGTGCGCTCTACTATTTTAGAAAAAAAAAATGAAAAAAGTCCACCCTTACACAACGATTGTTAGTAGATTGCTGCAGGTTCAAGGATACGAGCAGTGGCTTTTTTAGCAGAATTTATGAAAACAACTCATATGAACCTTCAGACTTTAGCTTTTCCAACCTTCACAACCACCCGCGTGCTTTTTGTTTTCCCCTCCCTACAAAAGTTACCAGGTTTCGAGCTACCAGTAGTAATCAACTATTTGAGTTTTCACGCCCTTTCCATTTGTCCTTTACCCCGATCTTTACCTAAGGATGCCATTGCAGATGGCGCCTTGAGAGGGGCGTAAAGTCCTTCCCACATCACACTGTTGTTGTTATTCATCCGAGACTGAGGCGACTCAAGATACAATCAGAGACAACGTCTTATTCCGCGTGAGGATCGGATCAGAATTAGAAATGAGACACAGTTTGAACTGCTAAATGAGTTTTATTTACATGTTTCCACTTGAACAGTAAAGTTCCGCTATTTCCGGAGTTTGCTTTCGAACACTTTTGGCCAAGGTAGTGACGGATTCAAGTGAGTTTCAGAGAACTTTGGTCTTTTGAGTTCTTGTAGCCAAGGCAAAAGGGTAAAAATTGAAATTCCTTTAATTTAACAATCACAAACTAGTTAATTCGAACAGCCGCAGGTGTATCATTGAGCGTTGTATGTGGGTTCCCGTAAGCGGATAACTGTTCGTGAGCGATGAAATATCATCTGGTTTATATTGACTGGATAGGAGGTCCAGATATTGCAAAAGGTCACGTTTTTCGCGCAGAGTGACCGAGGGCACGGAAAAAGTCTACTTCATCGCATGGCAACTTTTCCACGTGGAATTGGTTTTAAAAAAGCAAGATAGAGTGCAATGTTTATAAAAAGTCACGTTGAAAGGTCGAGAGGGAAACAGGCGCTCATTCACCGCACGCCCACACGTCACACCCTTCCCTCATTTTTTCTCATTCTCTCTGCAGTTTTCTTCCTTCTTCTCAGCAATTGAGAGTGCTCGCCTTTTTAACACTTCAGTTTGTTTACCGAGTTTTAGGGTGTAATTAACGCAAACGTTTATTGTCAGGTTTTGTAGCTTCACCGCCTTTTCTTGTGTTTTCTTGTCTCTTTTTTCTTGTGAACTCGCTTCTTTTCGTGTCTGGAGAAAAAAGAGAAAAAACGTCTCACGTGATGTTCAATGTTCCTCTCTCAATTTAAACGTGTACATCTTCTCCAAACGGATAGACAGTGGTTTAGATGGATAGTTTGATTGACAGTTTAATACAAAATAATTACATGACAGCCAAAAGGCTGAATTGCGTAATTAATGTAAGACAAAACAGTAAGAAATCCTAGAAATATAAAATATACATTGCAAATGTTCACATTAAAGCGTACCAAAAAATCTAAATATTGAATATCTATATAACATATAACATAGTTGTATCTTTGTTTTATTAAAAATTTGTCATAGCAGATAATAAAGATCTCTTAAAACGACCTGGTTTTGCATTTCGGTGCATTAAAAGTACGTGGCCGCCTAAGGTTATACTTGGGTTGGTGTCTATCAGGGACTAGGTGGTGTAACTTGTGAGATGGGCTGAACATGTCATTAAATAACTTAGAACAGACTGAATCTCTCCTACTGTTTAGGCTGGAAAGGTTGAAACGACTAAGGTTGTCCTCATAGGTGTACTCGGGCTAATAGCATGAAGGGTCCTCTTCTGAACCCTCTCAATGTCCTCTTGGAGGTACTTAGGTAACGCATCACGAAATACCCGCGAACAGTATTCAAGAACGGACCTAACCCACCTAACAAATGATATGAAAGAAAAGAAAACGAGCAAATATGATTATCATGTTGTCTGACCTTTTCTTCCGATCATCGTCCGACGATTCTTCGGAAGATTCCGAGGATTCTTCGGAACTTGAGCTATCTGTAGGGTGACAATGTGCTAGCTTTTAGCTCGGTACCAACATACACCAAACAAACTAATTATAATTATACAAAAACTCGTGACCCGAGGGTGAAATTTGTAAGTTAAATCTACACCGACATTTTGTAGAAGTCTCAAACATTTATGAAAAAGTGTTATACCATGACTCAAAATAACTCAACCAGCTTGCACCACAACTGAAACCAGCCTTCCAACTCACAGTCAATATCCCATGACATTTCAATGACTTAAGGACGGTGGCTCCTAATACAGAGGTATTTTTGCAAAGGTTATGACTGTGGGTAAAAGCAGATCTTAGCAAGGGTTAGAGAATCTACAAAAGAAAATGTGGGTAACCAACCATTTTTAAGAGTTAATTAAGAAACCATAATCCTAAAAAAGCTTCAAAATACTAAGAATGTATGGCAATTTCTTTCCAAAGTTGCGCTAGACTATCTCTGAAAAAAGCGTGGTTGACCCAATTTTATTTTTGGATTCTGAGAGCCCTTGCTAAAGACCTACTTTTTCCACATAGTCATAAACCGCGCAAAAAGACACTTGAATATCTAGAACCGGACCCGAGATGCGCAGAACGTACGCGCAGTAACAAATGGAGGCACCGTCCATAAAAGAGTCATTGAAAAATGCCAGAAAAGCCTACGCAATGGTTTCTTCTACTTCCTACTATTCGACCACCAACCTGAGAGAAAAGCCAAAATTCTGAGTATTCTCCCCGAAAACGCAAGCTTCAAACTTCGCTATTGTATAGCTTCGCCCTGCTTGATGCTCAACATCCCTAAGTTTTGCCCTCTCCAAACAATTTTTAGGGTAGAGTATAAAGAAAGCTCGCTACCCACAAACCTTCACTGCTGCTTTCATCTGAAGATATCCGAGTCGCTGTCACTCGCCTTAGTCCTCTGCTGTGTCATGATCATTTTGGGGGCGCTTTTCAAGTGTTCTCTTAGCTCGTCGCTGAAACAAGAAACAAAGTTTGTTAAAATCAAGAGTAAACCCGGGTAAAAGTTGGTTCTTGCGCAAGGATGGAATGTAACAAACTGATTGAAATGATTTGTGCAAAGAAAAAAGGTGTTATAAATGAATAAAAAATGAATAAATGAATAAATAAATACTCACGTGACTCCACCCAGTCCAATAGAGGTGAAGAAATTGATGGAGAAGCGCGTGTTACGTGGATTATCGCGAGGAAAGATTCCTTCAAAATACTCCGCTAGGAATCTGATTAAAAAAAAAACAAAATGTGTTATTACAAGATTCGGCCTGACAGACAAAACTCCATTTTTTAGCAAACTTAACTTCTTTTGACTAAGTCTTTTTTGCAATAAAAGGAGAGGAGGTATACAAAGTAAATCGCCTTTCCACTTTAAGCCCTTTAAGCCCAAACAGTGACGAAAATGAAATTTCTCTTTGCATTATCGCCACTTGCTTAAACATTCAAGTGATGAGAATAAAGAAAGTGACCAGCAAGGATAAGATGTCTTGATATTTATAAAGATTCTCCTCACTAGTTCCATAAGAAATGTATGGAGAACAGTAAGGAGAATATGCATTTTTATATCAGGGCTTAATAATACTTAAAGGGTTACGCAAAAAGAAATGAGCTGCTTACGGATCTTTGAGGCGTTCATTAAGTTTGGGAAGACCCCATGTACTCCGCGAGTTCTTGAAAAGGTATTTTGATAAAGACGCGACTGCAAAATTAATTAACAGTAACAATGATTACAATGGAGACAACAGTGGCTTTTGCACTCAAAATCCTACCTTCTTAGTATTGCTTTAATCTGACCAGAACTAAATGTTCAAAATCAAACCTTCACGTACCTGGATGATGTTGCATCGTCTTCATTTAACTTGATACAAACCAGTACCTACAACAGCAACAAACATAAAATCAGTTGTCTTGCGGAATGATTTCCCAAATCCAGGAATTCTTTGATTTGGTTTTAGTCTGAATTACGGCTATAACAAATGATCCCCATCTCCAAAACCACAACCACAACAAGGCTTAACAGACTTACCGTCCAAGGAATGGCATCCGTGAAGAGAAGATGAGCAAAGAAGTTGGCGGCGTTCCTGAGTTTGTTTGTTTTAAGGTGGTGAATAGTTTCACACTGAAGAGAAAAACAAAGCAAAAAAAATGTGAAAAAAAAACAAGTTTTCTTAGAACCATTCTTGAGCAATTAAACTTACAAGTTTTGATATTACCCGTGGTTGGACGAGGCAACTTTACCCAGGTAAATATGAAGTTTCCCTGGGGAAAGTCACGGCAACTTGCCGTGTGTCCGATTTTACCTCGGGAAAATTTGCCAGGTAAATTTTCGTTGTAAAGTGACTAATAGAACATCCCCCAAGGCAAAACCCTTTGTGGATTGAACGGTCGCAATGTTTCCTCAGTAAACCTACTAATGAGACATTGGACGTGCAGTGCGTGATCACCTAAATGACCTACTTGGCAAGCGGCGTCCGCGTTTCGAATATTGAAGGTGACTTCTTTCGAGCAACGTTATGACTGTTGAATTTTAACGAAATGCTGAGGCTTACAGTACGTTTTAATTTCTGTGTTTAAAAAATGTTTTACGTCTCAGCATGATATCAAGGATTTAGCAGCGTATCCGTTGAAGCGGTTCGCTCGTCTTCTTGTTCGGTTCATAAATAAAACCATGTCTCAATCGTCCCGCCGATGCCTTCTCTCGCTAAAGTTATCCAGTAAGAAAATTTACACCCTTGAATTCCCTGGGTACTTGTATCCTTAATCACCCAGCTACTTAACCAAGGGAAAATTACACTGGGGAAATCATGTTTCCTAAGGTGGTGTAACCACAGATACTGACTAGTTTATGCTGACCTTATCATTATGTTGAAATAATTTTGTTTATGCAGATGAATGTAATAGTAGTTAGATTATTACATTAACGTAAAGATAAAAGGTAAAAAGTAAAGTCGCACACGAGCCAAGAAGGCCCACATGGCCGGAGCTTATCCCGGTTTCTGTAGCATGAAGCAACTGAGAGTATTGCTACTCAACCCTGCATGGGATGTTAGTTTGCTGCAGGGTGATCCCCAGCAGTATGTCGCTGGTACCCGTTTATACACCTGGGTGGAGGGGGACAATGTGGGGTAAAGTTTCTTGTCTAAGTAAACAACACGATGGCAGGGACTGGGACTTAAACCACTGATCTTCACATCTGAAGTCTAACGTGCTAACCACTACACCACTGCGCCCGCACAAACGAATAAATAATTGGTCGGTCCGTTGGTTGGGCAGTTGGTTAGTTAAGAATAAATTAAGACTTTGGAACCAAAATGAAGATGAAACATTGAATCTCAGGAATTACATGCAGCAGTACCAGCAACCAGTTTGATGTATTATAAAACACTAAAAAATTGAAGTTCACTCACTTGTTTATATTAAAAGCTTTGATGTATTCTTCCATATATGCTTTATTTATCTGACAAAACCTCTAAAGATTTAAAAGAACAGCTGGATTGAGTTAAAATCAGACGTAACTTCCAATCATTATTCTTTAGACTGGCGTAGGAGGGATACTTGCCTGTGCTAGCAACCAAAAGAATTTTTCGTAGGACCTATGTCGAGCACAGCAATCAATGATCATTGTACAGAACTCTGGCTGTAGAATAAAGAAGATGAAGAAAATCGCAACGTTTAAAATATCTGAAGAAGTTTAATAGCACATGAAAGCATTTTTCTCCGCATTTGTCAGCTGCCCACTTTAGAAATGAGTCGATGTCTGATAAACACCTCAAACATGGTTAAATGCAAAAAAAAAAAGTTGGCTTCCCAAAAATGCAAAATTTACATAGTTTGTGTAGTTATGGGAGACAAGCTTTCCAAAACAGAGACATTGACAACTTTAGTTAACATTTATCTGGAGGTCATGAGAATAAAGAAAATGATCAACAAAGATAGAATGTCTTGATGTTTAAGCAAATTCTGCCAACAGTACCACGAGAAGTATGTGCAGAACAGTGAGGAGAGTACAATATGCTGATTTTGAGAAATCTACAAGTACAAGGGATTCACTAAATTACAGGGGTGGATACTCCTTTTGTCCAAAAAGATAAGGCCTGAAAGGCTGATTTTACTTTCTTTGAACAATTCTGAACCATTCTCATTCCAGACACACCCCTTACACAAAATTCTGTATTCGCCAAATACGACTCTCTACAAATGTCACAACTCCCCAGTTATTTGTCTTTGATTTAAATTTTCAGTAGTTTGTGAGCACATTCTTCAAAGTTCAAGCAACATCAGGAAAATAGGAGGGTAAATAAATCAATCAAAAAAAAGTAAGAAGAAAAAAAAAACAGACAAACAAAACTTTCAAGATTTGAAATATTTGTTAACGTTAGTATGTTGACATAACTATTTAAGAACATATGTTTATCTTTTAAGTGTCATTTTATTTTGTCAGCACTGTTGTCATGTTTGCTTTTTAGTCCCTAGTTTCCTTGTTTTACTAAACTTTCCTGTGTTTTATTTTGAACTGATTCCAGAACATTCTAAAGAGCGTTACAGAACAACTAAGAATGCTGAGTGATGTAAACTTTGTGTAGTTGCTTTAGAATAATTAATATATACAATTGAGCGATGTTACGAAAAATACTGGGTTGATTCGTTAGACATTTCTGGAACATGTTACGTGTGTGATAAGTATATTAATAGGCGTTCTCTCAATTAAAGCAGTTTTTTTAGAATTAGTGAAAGCAGTAAGCTAATAGTTTCTTGAAGTGGCTGTGTGCTTAGAGGTTTACTGAATAGTGGAGAAAGTGTCACATAAAGATTAACAGGGTTGTCCCTAACAGCCGGCAGCCGGCAGAATTAACCGGCTACTTGGGTCGTTTGTGCCGGCTACTTTTGTGATTTATATATTTTTTAGAGACAAATTATTTGTTCCTTTACTGGCGCAGATATATGAAAATGAAACTTATTTCTCATTGCAATTTATTGACTTAAAACGATTATTAGTTCACTACATTGAGTTCTGGGAATTACATGCAGTAATTCAGGGCTCGAGACTAACGGTAGCCAACTAGTCCGCAGACTAGTAGAAATTCTGTTTTGGCTAGCAAGTCGTGCGCTTTCACTAGCCATTTTGGCTAATGAAATTTCAAAGCACTAAAGCACCGGATGGAAACCAAACTAAACATTGCTTCTGATGATTGGATCCCAAAAGCAAATTGAGTGAGCAGAAATTTAAAACTTATTCCGTGGAAGGATATCATAATGTTCGTATCATACTTGTTTTGTCCTCTCAACGTTTTTCCCTACTAATTCTCGTCTCAGATGGCAACGTTTTCTCCGTCATTTCTACGTTCGAACGAAATTAGCCGTCTTCAGAACGTTTCACCATACGTTTCCTTGAAAGGTTCAGTAGTGCGTTCATATGATACTTGTCTACACGTTAGTAGGTTCACACAATTCTTTAGTCTTCTGTTATCCACCTTTTTTCCATTAATTGCTACGTTCGTACAATAGTTCCTCTTCCCAGCATTTCTCTCTATGTAACGTCTTCACAACGTTTCTCCGTATGTAAGTAGGTTCGTCGATTTATTAGTCTAGCCTTCTCAACGTTTCTTTGTACGTTAGCACGTTCGCGCGACAATGTTCTGCACTTCCTAAGGTTTTCAGTGTGTTAGTACATTCGTACGATACGTCGACACTGCTTAGCGTTTCTCTGTTACGTTAGTATGTTCATACGGTATTTATTTAGTCTTGTCTTCTCAACGTTTATCCGTACATTTGTGCGATTTTAGTTGTCTCATTTACATTTCTTCGTAATTTATTGTCCCATTGTATTAGTTCAGTCTGTCTGTTCGGCGTTCTTCCGTACGTCACACACGTTGTTAGTGTGTGGAATTAGTTTTGCCTGATAACGTTTCTCCGAGGTTAGTAGTTGCATATTTTGTTAGTCTCTGTATCTTGGTACGTTGGCAGCATTTCTCCCTACTGTAGTGCATTTCCAACCAACGTGTTTGATATGACTTCTCAACGTTTCTCCGTACCTTTGTCTTCCCAATGTTTCTTCGTACGATGACATGCTCATATAAGGTTAACTGTTCGAGTTATTCGTCATGATCTCACCGAAACAGAAAAGAGAGGCGTGAAGTACATCGCGCCTGGGAATTTGCCCTGAAGGCACATAGCACATTGTATTCCGCGTGTGAGGATCTTTAACGGTTGGAAAGAATAGTCAACAAGTTCTTCACTCTTGAGATTACATGGAGGCATGTTTACAGTACTTAACTCGGCTAAAAATTAGACATATTGAACACAGTATGAGATTATGCAAAAAAGTCTGGCTAGTGAAAATTTATTTTGGCTAGTGAAGTCAAACCTCTCACTAGCCACTTGGCTACTAAGCTGAAAAGTTAGTCTCGAGCTCTGACTGAAAACCACTGAAGGCAGAGTTTATATAAATGAAATTGAAAAGATACGATTAATTTTGGAACTGACATTATTGGAAATTTGTGCTCAGAATCACCAAAATTCCGTTTCTGGGGACTTAAAATGTAAAAATTTCCTGGGGGGGGGGGGGGGGGGGCACGCCCCCAGACCCCCTAGAAGGAATACATACATACATACATACATACATACATACACACACACACACATACACACACACACACACACACACAGACAGACAGACAGACAGACAGACAGACAGACAGACAGACAGACAGACAGACAGACAGACATACATACATACATACATATATTTTTTGTTGAGGCAGGTCGGTTTGAGGCAACCTAAAGGCTGGTGGGGACCTGCCAGAAACTTAAACGAAATATGAAACAAATCAAACATAACATTTTTAAGAATCCCAACTGGCAGGAGGCAGACCAGTTGGCTATTTACAATGCGTGGAAGAGATGAGTTCGGGACTACCGAAAACAAATCCAGCTAGTTGTCAGAGAGGGACTTGAGCCCGGGGCCTCCGGATTACAAGTCCAGCACCCTAACCACTAGGCCACGCCATCAGTGCTCAATAATCACTATCTGGCTACTAAGAAATTTTTGCCAGCTACTTGAAAAGTTGTGGACAACCCTGAAGATACTGTTAGTTGTAAAGGCTTCTTCATCTTGAAATAAATCCGGCTGCTTATTACTGTTAACAGCAATCCTGCATTCTGTCTTCAAACTCGACACCTCTTGAAACAACCATAAACGTGCTGGTGAGGCCATACCGAACAACTGCAAATAGCAAATGTCTCTAATTTCAAAGCATTTCTCTTATTTATCATTGATCGACTGTGTGCTTAAGAGTGAATGTCAGTAAAAATCAAAGCGTTGAAAATTTAGAAAATCGCGGCCACGGTCAAAAAATCAATTTGTCTCATTCTTTGTCTACAGGAACCTTAATGTATGTAAGAAAGTGAAATGGGGTTAACTTCTTGAAATATTCTGTTTACCGGGAATAAACGGTTAAAACTGAACCGACCTATAAAATTCAAATTTCAGTTTACGTGACCTCGAAATGTTGCACTTTTCAGGTAGTTCCTACGCTCATTAAAATGTAACAGCCAGACTTCCCTTACTATAAATAAACATATTGGGCCTTCTTCATTCTAGATATAGTGATATTTTTTGTCTCACGTTGTTTTCGTAAGAGCAAGGCATGGATTGCGAAGCGACATTTGAGAAATGTAAAAAACACCAAAAACATGGACCAAAGTAGCTCCACGAAAATGCATGTGGTAGTGCATTAAAATCTTTCAGTCTTTATCCTGGGATACTTTAAAGATGGTTCTTCATTACTGTCGTTTTAATTTTCTGGGACCTTCTAATATTGCAATGCAAACACAAATTGAATTTCTGATAAATTGCAAATGGCGTCATGTTCAAATACAACAAAGCGCTCAGTATGTGTTCAACAAGAAAAATGTTCGGTACGAATACGGCAACTTGCCTCGTAAAAATCAACGTAAACTTTTCAAACGTTCCTTGTTACACTGTTTTGCTTATACTCTTTCAAGTTAACTTAAGGTATCTACAAATAACGTACCATAACTTCCTTCGCGAGTCTTCACAGACAGTAGTATTATCAGTTTAGGACATGTCGGCACTTTAACTGCTTCCTTCGAAACGTCCATAAAAATACATCTTAAATGTATTAAGGAATGCTCTTGGGAAAAATTTTAAACTGTGGTTTTTGGTTTACTGAAATCAAACGAGCGACGATAAACCGAAACTCCACAACAGGTGCGAGCCGGATAGATTGAACATCACATTGGTATGTCACGCAACGCCCGATCGTAACATTCGTGACGGATTTTGCCTATCCGGTTTCTGGTGACCAGATAATTCGCATTCGCTTTTTCTGCAAAAATGAAGTAAAGTAAACATAACGTCCTTGTACACAAGGCTAGAACAAAAGAAAGTTATTTCATGAGACGCAAACAGACTATGAGTATGAGGTGTTTCACTCGTTAGAGAAGGGGGGGGGGAGGTGGGTGGGGGAGAGGTGAGGCTATCAATGTCTTTCACACTGCAATGTTTTCAAGCTTGCTGACTTGCTGAACGTGTAGGCACAGGATTTATTGAATCCACAGACCGGTTCATGGCGAAACAACGGGGAACGGCAAACATTGAGGCATTGTTGGAACGGGTTTCCGTAGTTGAATTTCCACGGCCTTATTACAATAAGTAGTAGGCTATGCACAGTGGTAAGCCTCGGCTTAAGCTGCAGAGTCGGTATCATCATTATCACACTCTTTTCCTGCTTTTCCCACTCAGCGTTTCTTAGCTGGCAGACGACCAAAGAAGCCTGTGATCTGTTGTGCATTGAGACCATGTCGGGTTAAAATCGACGCGCCCCGATTGGTCCCTCACTGACGTCGTAAGGATTACATTTATGTCCAGTTTCCCCAGATTTTTTCTGCTTGCCAGTGCATCACGTCTCCTTTCTGATAGTCTTCAAGGCCCAACCCTTTGTAGGCGGCGGTTATCCATTATCAGTCTGCAGGTTACTCTGAAGAGTACTAATTCATTCGTACTTACAAGCGTACAATCTCGTTGCTTTATTGTACAGAGTTTCCTCTTGCAGTGCTATTTTACTTCTTATTGTATCGCGGTATGCCTACAGGTAGGTAAAATGGCCGTACGCTGTCACGCTTCTTTCTTCAGAGCAGGGAAGAGCACGCCCTCCTCCCTGTCATTAATATTGCCTCTAGGCAGGTATCCTGAACAAGAGTACAGAGAGGCTTTCTTAAAGTGTCTGTGCCTGACAGCTCTAAAAGTTTGCCCACCTGTTATTCGCTGGAATGGAGGTACTAGAACTTAAATTGGTGATTGTATAGCTTCTCCGAACTTGGCCCATGGAATAAGACTGTCAGATCCCAATGCTCACTCTCGAGCTAGCAAGTTTGTCCTAAGCTAGCAAGGAACTCCTGTCCTAAAAAGGAGATAGACTTTCGAACAGAAGCCCAACATGCAGCCAGACTTCTGTTTAGTGTTCTCTTGCTCCAAGACTCGAAGTTGGTCTAACAACAATATTGCTGATATTGTTGAACAATACGGTTTGATGTTCTCGTTCTACTGATAACGTTTGGAATTCTTATTGTCTCACATGTTGACATTTTCAGGAACTATTCGCTAAAAGGGACATCCTAAAAATACGTGGGGACTCGTAATAAATGAAGTCAAGTCTTTGCGGGCTTAATTCGCATTCTTCTGGTCTCATTACAAGTTACAGGAGCAGCCCTCCCATGAAACAAGCTATGGAGTCGCGCGATATTGTAGCGATAGCTGGTGATCGTTGGGAAGAATTGTCGTAACTCATTGAGAGACAAATTGTCTGCTATAAAAGACAGTATTTGCCGTTGAGTATTCCATTGTTGCGCGTTGAAGTAGCTTTGCGCACATGCCTCGAGAAATTTCACTTCTGTTTCGCTTCTACTACTGACGTTGTTTTAGACAGCATGCATATGCAGGAGGATGAGTAAGGGCTCCGTCCAAACAAACCATCGGCTTTGACTAAATGTGGCCTGGTTATACTGTTATACTGCAAAAAAAAACAAGTTCCTCGCAAATCTGAAATCACACAAATATATTTATTTACGTTGCACAGAGTAGATTTGTACGTTAAGTTCACAGACAGGGAACAGTATAATATCCACTAACTAGCCTACCCGCATCTTTGCCGCAACGCAGGAAAGAAATTTGAGTCGTGTGTGCGCAGGTTATCCTCTAACTTTTCCGTCCTGAAACAGATCCTCTTATACATCTCACACGTACCATCCTGTTGTCCTCTCAACATCGCGTTTTTTAGGTTTTTTAGCCTTCGTAACAAGCGTTTCCGCAGGTTGGAAGCATTTTTTGCTTTTTTTTTTACCGCGTAAAAATTGGGGCGGGTGCACCCAATGTTTACTCGGAAATGCTTGCTATGCAGGCTATGTTTTTTCGGCCATTTTTTGTTTCAGTATCATGATCAAGTTGTAAAATAGAACCCAGATTATATTCAGAAATGCCAAATGCAAAAACTCAGTACTTACGGGCGACCGCTGAGCTAGTCTTTATTTTCTTACAGTTTTTAATAAGTAATTTTCTTTTTAGGGGGGGAGGGGGGGAGTTGGAAGCAAGGGCTAGAAGACGAGAAGGAGTGGGGTCGATTAAAAAGATAGCAGAATGGGAAGGATTTATCCTGAAAATTCGAAAAGCTAGGACAATAAAACTATAATCAATTACAAGAAACAACCGGGATAAGTTGTTTTTTTAGTTCATACAGCTTCCTGGAAGTTAGCAAGTTAATCTCCCTTTCCGCTTGCGGTACCTGCTTTCTATGGCCCGAAATTTTCTGAGGAACACAGCATAATTTCTCGCTCACCCCCATCCTATCCTAAGACTTGATCAATAAGACGGACAAATGGCAATTTCCGAAAAATGCTTTGGACTCTGAAAAATTCCACATCTCGCTTGAATCAAACCAGCTTCCTTTTCAACCCTGGAGAACTTCAAAAACGTCTTGTGACTACTTATGTCTTTTTCGCAGGATGATATTGGTATGTCCGCAGATGAACAATTTCTGTCGCTAGTTAGGCCATCCCCACGGACGCAATTTTTTTTTCAACAACTCCCCCCCCAAAAAAAAACAAAAACAAAAACAAATAGAAAGCTTCTGAGTTAGTTTCCCTCTCCACTTCCTCTGTTATTTCCAAGTTTATGTTTTGTACACATCTCAAAGTGACTTCATGTAAATTAGCCCTTTACCGACTGACCCTCCCACATTTACAAGAGAGAGGGCAATGGGAAACAAAACGTTCATGGGGATGGCCTTATCTGCGCCGCAAACACCACCTGCGAAGACGAAGAATGAGCAAAACATTCTCTATCGAAGGTGGGACCCTTTTTGGATTAATAGTTTTTGCCACTAGTATTTTAAACAAAACGAAGAGGTTCTTAGCTTTCTTTAAGTTGGGTAGTAATGAGTGTTTCCCATGCAAATGTGCGTGTTTCATTTGTTTCTTCAATAGTCGAGACTTACAAATAATAATTTTGCGCGCGTTTTTCTTGTTTACCGTTTGCTTTGCTGTCGCATTAGGGAAGGACCATTAGAAAAGTTATGGGGGGGGGGGGGGGGGAACAAAAACAAAATCATGCAAGGGAACGTTATGAGAAAAAAAATCATACACAGCGAGTAGCCCAGAAAAGAAGTTCTTGAATACGGAAAAAAATATCCCTGCAAGGGAAATGTCAACGAAAAAAAATTGTGCAGCTCGACCTCACTTTTCTCAGTTATGCTACGTCCCTTTTAGTAAGTTCAATTTACGTAGAACTGCATGTTACGTGACACGTCTAATTTGAGTAGTCACGCGGGAAAGAATTGGAACAGTTGGTATTGTTTCTTGACTTATTTGAGTCCAAACCAGAATGATAGTGGACCGTAAAAAGTCCACAATGAGAACTTTTAAAGTAAAAAGTGCTTGTGGAGAAAAACAACTAGGGATGTTTACAAGACTTGGCTTTACGTGTTATCGACAACTGACAGCCGTCAGGCTGGTAAGTCTCATAAACTGAGTCAGTGATCTATTATAAAATACACCAGTTCTGAGGTGAATTCCAAGACACCGGCAAAACGGTTTGATCTAAAGGTCATTTTATCGCTGTGAGTCCCGGTGAAAGTAGTTTGGTTTCGTGCTGTGCGGCATAATTCAGTTACATGTCACCGAGCTTGCGTGTATAAAACAAGATTCAATCATGACTATGTTAATTCGGTCGTCGCGTGTAATCGGTCGATTTTAGCTGTTTTAGTTGTACACATTTAAGCTTTATTTAACGGTAGGGATGCAAAACAATATTATTTACCTGATTCACCTAATTTGAGTGATTTTAATCAGATATTAGATGTTACTGAACGGAAGATTTCCGTGTTTATCGCATGCCGCACTTTTAATGTTATTGAATTGCGTTATGGCGTCACTTTTGTTTTGCCAAAATTCAGTTGGCGTTGACATTCATAAATGAGAAGGTCCCAGAAATACAAAACCATAACTTTTTAGAACTATGTTTCAAGACTCTAAGTCTACAATATTAGACATTTTGATGCACTACCACATACATTTCTACGAAGCTGTTTCGGGCATGCTTTGGCGTGTAATCGAACGGCTGAAAATATACCTTCAAACTTTGTGCTTTTCTTCTTCAGGAAGACCCTGAGACGAAAAAGAACACCATATCCCAATTAAATAAGACCCAGTGTGTACATTTGTAGCTGTAGAAGTCTGGCTGTTGTATTTTATTTCGAACGGGAATCTTGCAAAAAGTGCAAAATTTTGGGCTCGCGCACCGCCAAATTCGATCAGATGGTTTTTAACCGTTAATATTGTTCAAAATGGATATTTCAAAAAACTAACCCCATTTCATTTTGTTTAGTACCTTAAACTTGCTGTAGACAAAAAATGAGCGAAATCGATTTTTTGACCGTGGCCGCGATTTTACGGTTTTTCTTTGATTTTTACTGACATTCACTCTTAAATGATAACCACACATTATGTACAAGTAAATTGAGCACTATGTGGTTTCAGTAAGTAAACAGACAAATAAATATATGCAAATAAATAAAGGGTGATTAACATGGTTGCTCTTACATGTAACTAATCACCAGCGCACATCCAAATACCCTTGTTTTCCTCATCGTCATCTCCTTCGACGTCGTGGTTATAATCATCATCATCATCATCATCATCATCATCATCCTTATCATTATCACCAATATCTGCATGTGAGGACCGCACTCGAGTCATCTTCACTCAGAAAATCTGTGAGAAAAGGGAAGATTTTTAAAATAAAACGACGATAACACAAAAATGAATGTTATGTTTCCATTTTTCCGACCTCTTTTGATTCCCTTGTATTTATCTTCATTCTCTAAGAAATCAAACTTGAAGCTATCTTTTGAGAAGAAAGGCGAAAGTTATCCTTCAGTTAATTGTACAAAATTTTCGTTTAGAATATGTCACATATCTGAAGTGAGTGAAGACACTCAATAATGTTCACTGTGCAAAACGTAATGTATGCACCCCACAACATTAAAAATGTTGCTTCACATCTTAACATCAGCCAGAGGTTACAGCCAGGCCAATCACATGTAAACTCAAGCTAATTTGCCCAATAGCCTATTAATATTAATAGCAATTGCAAATTCAGACCCACAGCTCAATAGAAGTCAGTGCAAGTAGGCCTTTCTTGTGACTTACCTAGAATTTCCTCAGCAGCAAGCCGCAAATGCTACAAATTCTGAGTGCAAGATCCACCTCTGAAACAACAGTAGGTGATCCTGTTTACAACGCAAAAGATCTATGTCAAGCACTATTAAAACATTTTTCAGCTTAAAATGTTTTCAGTCGACATCTGATGTTACCATGGATTTATTCACTACTCAGCCTTCTCCGACTGTACTGTACTAGTAATGGACATGATAAAAAAGCAATGAGGCAGCAATTGCAGGGGCCCGGAATCAGTCCCCCTCACCCTGCTCCAGTCACATCTCAATCATCCGGATTTTCTAGGAACTCTCCAAAATAGTTGGAATAATCGAGAGTCTTAATTGTTAACTTAAAAAAGAATTTGTAAGGGGATAAAGCAGAACTGAACACATCATCAAGCAACACTGAGGTGAGCAATCATAAGATGCAATGTTTCTCAGAGAAACTGTATCCACAGATTGCTAATACAACCACTATTTCATTGTGGGGATGTCTGAAGGGAATTAAGTGTAAAGAATGCAACAAATAATCAAATGCATACAACAAAATCGTCAGTTATTTTAAGAGGGCTGTTTATACATGTGCAGTGGGGTTAGGGGACGGAGGGTGAGGTGGGGAAAGGTGTAAACTAGCACCTCCCCTTTGCTTTTACTTCCTGTTCCTTCCCCTTTCGTTAATAGCATCTGACATACTTTCCACCGGTGACATTGGTAATATTATGGATTAATACTTTTTTGTTTTTCTCTTTCGCGACTTTTTTTCCATCGTCTGCAAATACCCACAGCCTTTAATACCTGGTCCTGTGTCATTCCCTGGTGGCATCTGCCTCCTTGCGCTTACCATTGTAATACTAATACAACTTAATTATCCGCAGCTGGCTTTCGCCCGAGTTTCCATTGTAATACTGCGAAGTGTTTTATTTTTTTCTTATTTCTCCCCATCCTACGTCCTCTCTTGCTTCGCCCCCTGCTACAATGCCCAGACATTCTCCTCCTCACTACGCAGGCGTCATGGCATTATGCCATGTACAGGTTTAATTTTATTTTTATGAGTTTTAACCTCCCTGAGACCATTTGTTAAACTCTCTGTAGTCGCAAGGTGTCTATATTATCGAGTGAAAATATTGGCAGGTGTTTATACTGACATACACAAAAATTACAAAACTTACCTACAGCAATTTTATTGTGCAGAATATTGCATTTAGCAACGTGTATCTGAGATGTAATTTTATTTTCAGTGTAATAAATTCCTGGCTTGTTCGTTTATTATGACTGTCAATGTTTGCCGTCGACTCTCGCCTTGCAGACACCTTCTTATTACGGACAGGGTCTGAAATCCTGGCGAAGAATTAACTGATAAAATAATCTGAATACTGAACTACCGCTGGCCCATTATGGATTTTCTCTATTATGGACACCACATCTTTTTTCCTTGATAATGTCCTTTATAGCGAGCGTTGATCTGACTGCAAACGTTCGCCTAGTGGACACCAAGCTAGTACACTTAACCTGGAGCTGAAGTCCCATTGATTAAAGATTACTAAAAACAACTCCCGCTCACCGACTCCCTTTGTTACGGACCCGGAACCTTAACTTGGTCCCGATGAATTGTCTTCTCTAAAGAGAGTTGACCGACCGGCCTTGCAGACGCCGGCCTAACGGACGCCCTGTTTAATATTATAGACAGGAGATGAAGTAGAAATATAATGCTGATTACTATCAGAATTTAGCATTTTTCTTCGAACTTGATTTTGATTGCCGCTTTTTACAGAGCAAATGAATGCCGGGATAGGACAGGTACAGATGTGAAAGCACTAGACCATCCATGCGACGGCCGTAAGTGCAGTTTGTTTGATCTAATATATCAAGTGGATAAACGGATAAAAGTTAAGCCAACTGCTTTCCACCAGAGTAACAATTAAGGGGCTGTTTACATGGAAGGAAGGAAGATCCTAGCACTAGGAAGATCCTAGAAGGCAAAACATATTTTTGTTTGGTTTACATGCAAAACAGTTTGGTTGGGGTGGTTGCTGGAAATCAAATAAAACTGTCGGTCTTTAGCAGCTGAACGCCCGGCTGCCGCCAAATTTGTTTTTCTGTCCCTAGTATTAAGATCTTCCGGGCGAAGGTAGTTTACATGGTGCTAGGATCTTCCTAGCGCTGGGATCTTCCTATCTCTCAGCTAGGAAGATCCTAGCACTAGAAAGATCCTAGCGCTAGGGCCAAGTACAACATTTTGCATGTAAACTGAATACAGAAAACATATGGCGCTAGGATGATCCGCCTTCTGGGATCTTCCTAGCGCTAGGATCTTCCT
Organism: Siderastrea siderea; assembly: GCA_964030785.1. Classification (NCBI taxonomy): domain Eukaryota; kingdom Metazoa; phylum Cnidaria; class Anthozoa; order Scleractinia; family Rhizangiidae; genus Siderastrea; species Siderastrea siderea. The sequence goes on along the minus strand of OZ034979.1, from coordinate 22,136,917 downwards.
CCCTCCATGTAAACAGCCCCTAAGAGGCTCTCTCCCTAAGAGCGGTCTGGTCGATCTGGGTTGAAAAATAGATTCCGCTCATTTCGTGTGTGTTGAAATACTTTCATGTACCTATACTAAAACCACAATTTGCTTGATCGGATCTTTTAAATTTTTGGAGTTTTAAGCGATTTTCGGTTCACCCGATGGAACGCCTGTGACGCCCCATATCGAGGCTGAAATTTTATCCAACTTTGAAAATCAATTTAACAAAAACTAACAAACCCTGTACAAAACAAATACCACAGCTAGTTATAATAAGTCTTTTTAATTCACTAAAGCGACTTTTGAGTTTGAATCCAGCTAGCCGTGAGATTTTAACGCCACCCTCGTTACACAGCTAAATCAAACATGCGAGGACTGACCAATTTCAAAACGTGTTTTTGAAAAAGTGATGCGGCCTATTTCAACCAAGCCAACACAGCTGAGAAGTAGGCACCATAGGAAATGTAATCACCAAGAAAAACCTTGCGGCCAGTCCTTGACGAAAAATATATAACTCTGTGAACTTGGCTAATTTCGACGATCTCCAAGTTTTGCCTCGATTTTGAGAGACTTGTCAACATGAAGCGTGGCATGAAATTCCCTCGTAGTCAGATCTAAAACCATCAGAAATAAAGGAAACACCAATTTGATTGTCTTAAAGTTCAAGTGGAAGCGAATAAATAAATGTAAAGAAGATCCTCGCAGTTATTAACGCAACTTATGCAGTTGCGAAAAGAAAGCCTGAAAAAATCAGTCTTGCCGGGATTCGAACCCTGACCTCTGCGATACCGGTGCAGCGCTCTAACCAATTGAGCTATCAAGCCAACTGGGAGCTGGTCATTAAATTGGTTCGTAATAACCCGGGAAAGATGAAGATGAAATTATGAATGTATGAAGCTCATATATTCATGAACTGCGGAATGAAGAAATAAATGTAAAGAAGATCCTCACAGTTATTAACGCAACTTATGCAGTTGCGAAAAGAAAGCCTGAAAAAATCAGGCTTGCCGGGATTCGAACCCTGACCTCTGCGATACCGGTGCAGCGCTCTAACCAATTGAGCTATCAAGCCAACTGGGAGCTGGTCATTAGATGTTTAAGACCCTAAGACCCTAAGACCCGAAAACTAAGACCCTAAGACCCAAAAACTAAGACCCCCTTATTTTCTTTGTTTTGCCAGGGTCTTAGTTTTCGTAAAAACCTAGATGAAGACCCAAAAACTAAGACCCCCTTATTTTCTTTGTTTTGCCAGGGTCTTAGTTTTCGCAAAAACCTAGACGAAGACCCGCAAACTAAGACCCCCTTATTTTCTTTGTTTGTTTGTTTTGTTTTGTTTTTTTACCGGAATCGTAAGTTTTACGGCGGTGTTAAGTAATGTTTTGTTGATAAAATATCCTGTTCCTTTTTTAACTCTGTTTGAATAGTAATAAAGCTTGTAATCAAACATCGGTTTTATCCCCAAACTTCCCGTCATTTGTTGAAAGTAGCCACGCCAGTGATATAAATCTCTGTAAAGTTTGCGTGGTCCGCCGTTGCTAAGTTTAACACACTTAGTCCTAACATGTCCGGATTTGCGTAGGTGTCTGTATTTAATTTCCCTTCAGATTCGCAAAACCCAAAACGGCCATCATCTGTCGGTGTGCGTCTACAGCGAACGACATATGCATTTGTATATGCAAGAAGCGTGCTGATCACGAAATACTGGATAACAGAAGGTCGACAAATATCCTTGATCATTCTTTACACGCAAAGTCAACGAGAATATGCGTAAGAGCCCGCGTGAGAGCTTTAGGAACCCAGATTATTGTGCCTTTCTTTAGCTTACTGGTACTTTCCCTTTTCCTCCCTGACGTCATCCTCAAATGCCAAGATTTGCGTATGCGTCTGCATTTATTTTCTATCGGATTGTGTAATGAACTTAAAAGACTCTTGAATGACACAAAAAGAGAAATAAACTCATTTTACTAGAAAAAGAGAACAAAAATCCGAAAAACTGCTCGTTCTTCACCGACATTTGCTCTTAACGTGTTATGATGAAATATCATCATCATCCGGGCAACGTGGTATCAAGATACCAATAGTGCCAGCCTAGTACCCAGGCGTTCTCTTCTCGCTCACACGATTTGGCGCGAAATTTGATGACGTCACCGAATGGCATACCGCGAGAACGCCTAGTGAATAATGCCAAATCCAAGATGGCGCCGTCCGATTGAAGGAGGGTTATCAAACTCTCAAAATTTTGCTTTTGATACCTAGCGGGAATAGTATCTAACGTGCTATTGTTGCATTTGGAAGCGTCTAAGCTCAGCTACCTTCAAAGATGCCTCTTCAGTTATTTTTCCGTTGGTTTTTTGGCTTGGCAGCTGATTTTATCTGACCTGCATGCTGAGCAGAAGTGCTGCACGATATCGAATCATGACTCATACAATTTCAAAATTTCAAACTACCGGGAATGGTTCAAGTGTTTTCTGTGCTTTTCCATACGCATACATGACCATTAATTGAAGCATTTGGAACTCCATGTTCGTTTTCCTATCGTACACGCAATGTTTTGTTCGGATGCAGACATTGGTGTGGGGCTGTGGTTTGAGAGGAAGCAAGAAATAGCGTACAACGTGGGACCGCTAGTTTCTCGTGATACTTGCTAGCGATTGAGCAGTGTCGTGAAAAGAGAGATCAAAAGATTTCTTTGGGAAACTACTTCAGCGGAGGTAAATTTTGTATTAAAGTTTTGTTCAAAATGACTGGACTTCTGAACTACTTGTATCAATCCAGCTTAATTAAAATTGACATAAGCTTAAGCTTACTTGTCAAGAGGGCTTTGTAGTACACAGAGAAAGGAAATTTTCTCATTAACAGGTTTATTTCTACGAGTTACACGGATTGACCTTTATCTTTTATTTACTTAAAAAATGTCATCTGTGAGAATCTAGGACTTCTGCGCAATTGAGACAATCTTTTAGTGAATGATATATAACAAGAAAATAAAGCAGTTCTGTGATCTGAAATTATTAGATGAGTTTGGATGGTCTTCAGAAAGACTGACACTATCCACAGTGTTTAATTTGTTAAGTCTTTCAATGGTTTTAATGGCTGAGAAATAAAACATTTATTGGCATCCATCCCAGTGGGATGGCTTCAAGGAATCCTGTGTATGTATCAAGATTTCAGATAATTCCCTTATCATTTCACTGATATCAAAATTGCAACAGCCCTGAGAAGAGCCCTTCAGGCAAAGTGAACAATGCCCACAGGATGTCCTATACATGGGTTATGGAGTGAGGGGAGTGTGAACACATTTTGGATTTGGAATTTGTGATTGTGGCATTTTTTTAAATAAAAAAAAATGCCAAGTATCTTTTGGAGTACAATATAGTAAGTTTGGGTTTGCTGATATAAATATAAACAGGGCATCATTTGGTTCAGAAGTATTTTTGAGGGTTTAGCACTGGCACATAGGTATTTTGGGGGTTTAGTTCTGCCCCCACTTTTTTGCAATTACCACTGTTGCCCATAAGTCTATGTCCCCAATGTTATCCCAAAGGATGGTGTTGATGAGTGCTCAAAAAACAATGTCACTTTTTGGGAACAGCAGAGTGAGTATGTTTTCATTCAGCCAGGGACATGATGTTTGCCTTATTGGAAGTTGCTCATGTTGTGTGACAAAAGTTGACAGAGGACAGGTTTGTAACTTAATTGTCTGGCTCTGCAACGACTTTAAAATTGCAAGATGAAAACCTCTAGTCACCAAACATAATTACCTGAAAGCATGGCCTAAAGGAAATAAGCTCTTTAAGCAAAAAGTGACTTTTTCGGCAAGGCAATAAATGCTGCAACATCTTCAAATAAACAATAAAATATAACCTATGCTTTGTTTTATTCTGGTCTGATTGGGAATCTCTTACAACTGGGATGTACCTCAGGTTTGAATATGAAATCAAAACATTAACTGCAACCTATAAAAAAATTGAAGTTAAGGAATACGCTAAACAAATCCCACAGTACTAACCCAAGCATGCAAGTGACAGACGCACTCCATCAAAAGGACAAAATTCTGCCTAATTTCTATATTCTTCATAGTTGTCCATCCCTCTCGCTACTTCCTAAGTGTCTTAAAAAGAGCAAAGTGAAAAGAATTTTTGTATGATGTGGACCTAATAGTTTGGGTAAATTGTGCACAGTATTATTTGCTTTTGGGTGTTCAATTTTAGGTCATAAACCTGGACCATGGCAAGGGCTTAATAAAATGAGTCATTAGGCTGTCACTTGACATTACAAGACTGTGGTATTTCTCGCACAGATGTCCATACACTTGATTCTCAAGAGACAATTTAATAAACAGCAGCTCTATAAATTTATTCAGAAATCTGCTTTACTGATTACCCATATAGTTATTGAAAGCTGATGATACAATGGGTTTTATTTGTGCTACACTTGAGTCTAGTCTTAGTTGTTGCCTATAAGTGGAGGGCTTATGAGTGTGAACTCATTACCCCCTGCAGTATAGTTGTCATAGTTGGTAGTGACAGAACTCTTCTCTTTACAATAGCTGCTCTGTTTGTTCAGAATCCGGCCGGCCTGTAGAAGTGGAACAAAATTAGCGTCAAATGATTGACTCATTCAAGTCACTACATGTGTGGTTAATATTCATGAAATACACTTAAAACTGGAAACAGAACTGTGCCAGATCTAAAGAGGTTATTTTTAGTTGCCGTTGAAATTGGTTTTAGATATATGACAACTCTAATATGTAAGTAAATAAGTCAACAAAGCAAAAATTTTCAACACGTTACGTAAAAATGATAAGAAAAATATCTAAGTAAGACATGCTGAGATATATGAACAAGACAGCTGACACGACGAGCAAATATCTATATCTAGCTTCGCTGTTTCTCCACTAATTTTAGGGCTTCCAGACTGTAATTATGGCATTCAATTGGAGCAACAATTTTAGTACTTCGAGGCGCCAAAAGAAGAATAGATTCAGCAATAATTCAGGAAGAAAAGATACAATTAAAATGTTGAAACTATTTAAAAACATACTTACCTTGAGTCGATCAAGTCTCTGGAACCCTTCGCTTTTTCCAACGGATTTTTCTTCAAACTACATAAAAATTCCGCAGTTTTGCCCCTCAGTTAGGTTGAACGAGGTTGGTAGTTCCAAAAAATGCTTTTCTTATCCCTGTGCCTGCTCTCAGAGGGCAGAAATATCGGATTGAAATCAGGGACAAAAACGTGAAATTCAGAGTTGTTTTGGCATTTTTCCTAGGCGTTCTCCGGGGACCTCATTCGGTGACGTCATGACATTTCGCACCAAGTCGAGTCGAGTGAGCGGGAGGAGAGCGCCTGGGTACTAGGCTGCAATAGTGCAAGAATGATGAAATAAAACAGTTTAATATGTTGAGTGAAGACCGTGGTGGTGGATTTTCCGTTTTTCAATTTGCAATTACTTTAATTGCAAATTCACTGAGATGATCATTTCTTTACCTTAGAAATTAAAACTATAGTAAGATATATCAAATGCTAAGGAACCGAGCCCTTAGTCTTTGTGTTTTTTTACAAATATGGTCAAAAATGCTGTTAAAAAGAAACGAAAATAAGGGGGTCTAAGTTTTCGGGTCTAAGTTTTCGCATACAAAAGAAAAGACAAGAAAAAGCTGGTAGAAAAGAAGATAACCTGGCAAAAACAAAGAAAATAAGGGGTCTTAGTTTTCGGGTCTTCATCTAGGTTTTTGCGAAAACTAAGACCCTGGAAAACAAAGAAAATGAGGGGGTCTTAGTTTTCGGGGCTCAGTTTACTTTTTTGCGAAAACTAAGACCCTGGCAAAAACAATGAAAATGAAGGGGTCTTAGTTTTCGGGTCTCAGTTTGCGTTTTTGCGAAAACTAAGACCCTGACAAAAACAAAGAAAATGAGGAGGTCTTAGTTTTCCTGGCAAAAACAAAGAAAATAAGGGGGTCTTAGTTTTCGGGTCTTAGGGTCTTAATTTTCGGGGTCTTAGTTTTCGCAACCCTGTGCAATGTGTATGTCGTCACAGGCAGCCCAGACGCGTTGTATGTGGAGTTCATTTAAAAATAGAAAAGGGTGAAAATATATTTAATAGCACGAAATAAATCTTTAATTCACGAAATAAAACTTGTTTACTTCTACTTGTTGTGTCCTGTTAATTAATTTCCGGTTAATCTTGCACCGTTCTCTTACGCAATCGCTTGATAGCGTCGAGATTTATAAGGGACTAACCGGTGATAAAAGAATCAAGATATCTTGAAATAAAGCCTGTCTACCTTCAGCTCAATGCTCCCCTGTTCGTCCTGGCTGGTTTAAATGACATTTTGTGGCTTTTTTCAATAGGAGGTAGCTTCCACTCTTCTTTAGTGGAAGCTACCTCAGAGGTGGTGAAGTCGCAGGAAAAGTGAATCAGATTTTATATTGGATGGCATCTTGGATGTCAAACCTTGAAGAAGAAGACTTAGGGTGGAAAGACTCAGTGTTCTAAGGCGGTTTAGGGCTCTGGGTTTCCGGGCTGAAAAATTGAGATCCTGAAAGCTGAGCTTTTTCCAGGGATTTATCAACAGTACGAGAAATCAATAATCGATCGCCGACGATAAAAATTATCAATCCTGAAACAATACACTGAAGGTTCAGTATTTATTTTTAAAAAGCCTATACATTACGAAAGGAAAGTCAAAATACCATTGTTTATTTGAATGTTGATAATCTTCCCTTGGTCATCTCTAGATTAATTCCGGGGCGCTGTGATAATAAAACAGCTTTCACAAAAAGGTGTTTCCCTTCCACGCCTGAAAGCACTAAGAAATGCAGCAGAAGACTTTAGGGTGAATTCAAAAGAAAACTTTTTTTTTTACACTTATCCCATTTTTACACCAGGCAATATATCCTGCACAATCTCTTATAATTGTGTGCTGCTCGGGATGGAAAAGTGCCCCAGCCGTTCTTTTTTGCGTCATTTGTAGCCGGGGTTATTCGGTTCGTGATTCATGAAAGCCTTGAGGTAATACAGTTCACTTGACCTCATTTCCCGGATTACGATCGTTTATTATTTTTATCTGTCCTTGTTTGACGAGCAAAAACCTGGCGCGCCAAGAGCACATCAGTAGGACTGCAGAAACAATAAACAACATCCTTAACACAGCGTTCTTTGATTGGCTCATATGCCTATGACTCCTAGAAAAGCTTAAAATAGATAGTCACAAGACTCCATTGTGTATTGTGGAGTGCCTCGAAGGTCAGTGCTAGCTTGTTTGTGAGGACGCCATGGATATCCAAACGTTGCTTTACAGTCTCCGTGAAGAAGTGTCTTGTCCAGCCTGTTGGGACATTTTTAAGGATCCCAGGCACCTTCCCTGTTTGCACGCCTTCTGTTTACACTGTTTGGAACAATGGTATGATTCTTGTGACTTTAAGAACGCCATCAGATGTCCAAAGTGTCAGGCCTTCGGTAGAATACCTGCAAGCGGCGATCTGAACGATCTTCCAACCAGCTTCTATCTGAACGGCTTGATTGATGTGCTGCACATAAAAGAATGTAACAGCACCCAAGTAACCTGTTCAAATTGCGACAAGAAAAGCTCGGAAAGCTCTTACTGCTTTCAGTGTTGCATGTTTTACTGTGAACAGTGTCTTATTGGACACAATATGATGCGAAGCCACAAAGATCACCGTGTTCTTGCCGTGAAAGAGTTCCAAGACAAGGACTACGAGGAATTATTGAAGCGAAACGCGTTTTGTCCTAGACAGGATCATCAGAAAGAAGAGGTGAATTTCTTTTGCAAGACTTGCGAAACTGCAGTTTGCAAAATTTGTGTAACTTTGGAACACGGAGGCCATATTCTGAAATTAATCGAGGGAGAAGCTAAAACCTATAAGATTGAAATGACAGCCATGATCCAAAGACAGAGACAACACTTGCAAGCAAAAAAGGACAAGGTTACGTAGCTTGATGAAGACTGCGCTAAACTGATTCAAAATAAAGAAAAGGTGAAGCGAGATGCCGAAAGCTTTGCTGAGCATTTAATAAGAAAAATTCACGCCAAGAAGGAAAATATTATTGCTGTCGCGGAAACTGAAACCAAGAAGTCGCTTGAAGGTTTAACCAAGAAAAAGACCGAGATGCAGCAGGAAATAAAGACGATCGAGTCGTCAGTGGAAAAAGCTGACAAATGCTTAACACGAAGCACTAATGCTGAAGCCGTTCAATTGAAAAAATCATTGGATTCTATTTTCGATGGAATTGTTCAAACCGATCCTGCTGTTCCTGACACTGAAGAACTTCCATCTTTAGTTTTCGTGGAAAATCAGAAGATCCTTGACATTGTTAATGGCGAAGAAATCGGTTTCTTGAAAAATCTGCACCAAGGGAAAGCAAATGAATCTGTCGCTGAAGGCAACGGACTCAATGAAGGAACTGTTGGGCGTGAAGCTCAATTTAATTTGATCACAAAAAACGCGAACAAAAGACAGTGTTACAGCAAACGTGACCGTGTAACGGTAGAGATCAGGGACGAGCAAGGACGAGAGTGCATGGCGGGAGTGCATATAAAAGATAACGAGACTGGAAGCTACCACATTAGTTATTTTCCCAGAGTTCAAGGTAGATTTAAGTTGTCAATTAAGGTAAACGAAGAACATGTTCGGGGTAGCCCTTTTACTGTCCCAGTAAAACCATTTCATGTCAAACCTGTTTTAACTTTTGGTAAAGAGGGCTCCAATGTTGGAATGTTCAACTGTCCTTTGGGGGTGGCAGTGAGTAACAGGGATGAAATAGCAGTAGCTGACTGTGGGAACCAAAGGGTACAAATTTTCAACAGTAAGGGTGATTTTATAAGATCGTTTGGTCACCAAGGTAGCAAAAACGGAGAATTGAAGCATCCTTTTGGAATAGCCTATGATAAGGATGGAAATATTTTCGTAGCCGACAGGAATAATCACAGAATCCAGATTTTCAGTGGGGAGGGTAGGTACATGGGTAAATTTGGTGAGAAAGGAAGCCTTGATAGTCAGCTCTCTTCTCCTTGGGGTTTATCATTAGATATCAACGGTAATGTTATTGTTGCTGATGCAGGTAACAAACTGATTAAGGTTTTTTCTCCAGACGGACATTTTATAAGAAAAATAGGTGGACCTGGTTCTTTTAGTTTTCCTGTCCATTGTGTTCAGTGTGATGGTTACTTCATAGTGTCGGACAGTAATGATCATTCTATGAAAGTGTTTAGTGAGGAGGGTGTTTATAAGTATAAGTTTGGAAAGCAGGGGGGAGGGGATGGGGAATTTAATTATCCTCGTTTTTTGTCAGTGTCTAAGTCAGGACACCTTTTTGTGTGCGATACGGGTAATTATAGAATACAAGTCTTTGAACTGAATGGCCATTTTGTTGGCAAGTTTGGTACAAAGGGTAGCAAATTGGGTGAATTTAATAGGCCAGTTTCTGCAACCGTTTTTAATAATAACCAAATTCTTGTGTCTGATAAGAACAACCATCGAATTCAAATATTTGAGTGAAATTTGTTCTTCCTTGTCAATAAGATTAGAAAACATCAAAGTTGTAAACGAATCGGTCCGTAGATAAAACGACAATTTTGTTAAAATTCAATATTTATTTTCTTGTCTGACAAGATGTGTCAGTGTTGATCCTTGAGAAATTGTTTACAGTTTCAGTGTGATGACTGAGAGCCAGTCGTTTATAAATAGTCAACTTGAACTGTATGAAAAGTGGTTTTCAGTATTTGAGACTTATATAATTAGTAGCAGTGTCTTATTTTTCTTTCTGCAAACCAATATTATTTCTATTTTCATTTAAAACGCTGTAAACAATTGTAACCTTAAAAAATTAGTGAGCGGTAGTCTGTTTGAAACAATAAATAGCTTCTGGGTGAGATAACTGTGTACTCTTTCCATTCTGGGAATCATGTTGAGGTGAGATGGAATACGTTTCTATTTTGACTTAATCCCCTCCCTCACCCTAATGCCATGTTGTAGTCAAAAATTAAGAGCAAATTGCCTCTGTCTTTTTGTTATCTGTTACCTACCGTGCAAACCGTTGTTTAAGTTCGTTCAGTTTTCTAATCAAATAACGATGACTTTCAGTAGTTTAACGTTCCTAATATTTTTGGCAGAATTGGAAGCCCGCTTTAGCGCCTTTTTTATCCAAATAAAAATGACACAGCTGGAGGAGAGGATCGAGAGACTGTTTTATTTTAGAATCCAAGAAGAAAACTGTGGGTAACCACGTATTTTTCAGAGACACTTAAGCAACCATTGCTCGAAAAAGCTTTAAAATATATCAAAATGTACGGCATCTTCTTCTCAAATTTAAGATCAATTATGTCTAAAAAATGAGTGTTTACCCTTAACTTTTCTCGCGTAGTCATAAATCCATGACTATACCTTTCAAAGGTACCGTCATTAAGAGACCGAGTTTCTCACCATCCCGTCCTTGAAGAGGATTTGAAAACCTCGTGGTAACATGGACTGCTTTTGCCACCCTTTCCTACAACCCGCGTGCGGTTTGTTTTTTCCCCTTTTTTTGCTTTTCGCTAACAACTTCAGTTTTCAAGTGCTTAAGAATAATAATCCATCAGTCTATTTCCCCGCGCTTTCTCTGAGGACGCAAATGGCACCTTGGGAAAAGTCCAAACTCGTTTCCATGTCACTCAAATGTTGATGTTGGATGCGAGAGTGGAGCGACCCAAGATATAATCAGAGACAACCCCTAATGTTTTGGTACAGAGCTGCTGGATGGCTTGAGCCCGTGGAACCACAGAACAAAAATTCGCGTGGCGATCAGATCGGAACTAAAAAGTGAACTACTAAATGGGTTTTAATTTCATCTTTCCATAACTAGAGTAAAGTTGCGTAGTTTTCATAGGTTGTTTTTGAACGCTTTTGGTTAGTTTTTCTGAGATTGTTGAGTTCCCGAGTTTATTTGTTGTTCTTGCCAAGGAAAAAAGGTTAAGATGACTGAAATCCCTTAACTGATCATCTTCTCCCTGTGCAAAATGTAAGAGAATTTCACCAGTCGCAAATGTATTATTTAGCATTTTATGTGGGTTCTGGAGGCGTACACCAAACAGTTTAACTCAGGGAATTATTATTGTTATGTAACTGTTCGTGAACAGTGAAATATCAGCTTGTTTATATTGAGTGAGTATATAGGAGGTCCAGACGTGACATGGAGGTTATGATATACGCGCAGAGTGCATGACCGGGTGTCTTACTGAAGAAAATCCCGTCCATATAAATCAACTTTGGAAATAGTTTACTTAATCGCATGACCATTTTTCCACCTGGGTTTAGTAAACAAAATTTATCAAAACTAAAAGTAAGTTAGAGTACGTACAAAGGTAGGGAAGAGAACAGGTGCACATACACCCCACACTAACACGTCACACCCTTCCCTCAGTCTTGCTTATTTAAGTCTCTTTTTTCTCAGCAATCGAGAGCCCTCTCCGGGAAACACCATTCTATTGAATGACAAGGTCACATGACCAAAAAACTGCAAGGGCTAATAATAAAACTTCCTGAAACAAATAATTAGCTTCTGTATGAAATGACTGTGCGCACTCTTTATTCTGGGAATCATGTCGAGGTGAGAGGAGGAGTCGTTTCTATTTGGTTTAAGACCCTTCTACCCTGATGTTATGTTGGAGTTCAAAAATTTAGAGAATTTGCTTCTGGCTTTTTGTAGTCTGTGAGCTCCAGTGAAAATTGATTTTTTTAAGTACGTTTAGTTTGTTTTTTCCAAACAAAAATGGAGAAGCTCGGCAACGACTGAAAGACTGCTTTTTTCCTCCCAGTTGAAAAGCAAGTAAATAAACACTGTGGAGTAAATTGCAAGTGCAAGCGCCAATCGGATGGGATGTGGGGAAAGTCATCAGACTAGTAGGTGTCTCGCCTTCCGTTCGAGGATTGTCGGGGAAGAGGGGGAGGGGGGTGGGGGTAAAAAGAGAACCCGTGCGAAAGTCGGCTGCCAAGTGGAAAGTTGACGCGCATGTCGTGTAGGACGTTTCAACGAGGCAGCCCATTTTCGCGCGCGTTTGCGCGCTCTTTAAGCTCGACTTTCCCTCTAATCGGAAGGAGAGACTGCTCGTAGTCCAGACTACCGTGCTCGCCTCCTTTGCGCGTTCCAATTTTTTAATTTGGGGAACAAATTGAGGACAGTCCAGCCGTAAACAATGACCATATAGGTGTTAGTGCATGGAATAGCTGCAGGGTAAAGGGCACGAGCAGTGGCTTTTTGTTTTTTAATCAGAATTTAGAAAAGAAAGTCGTCTGAAGCTTCAGACTTCAAAAAAGGCACCAAAATCCTGCGGCAATGAGGATGGCACGGGGCCAAAAAGAAACAACATCAAAAAAAAAAAAAAACTTGAAAAATCTGAAGAAGTCAGATCTTTAAGGAGATGGAAAAAGATTGGATTTAATGGGAAAAGTTAAAGCGATAGAAAAAGAAAGACGTCAACTTATTTAGCTTTATTTTAGTTCACTAAGAACTTTGTACTTGAATCAGTGAGTCTGATCACACACAAGGCGTACTATTATGATAACACGTGTACCACGAGATAAGGGGCGCATCCCGGGGGACACATGGATTTCACGTGCACAACAGGTTCACTATTTTTAATTTTTTTCAGATTATCATTTCTTCGATCACGTTCCATGGCTAAGGACTGTCGAAAGCAAACATCAAGCAAAAATAGCCCAAACACTAGCGACTACTCCGGCGCTTCTCTTTCAAATTAAGAGAGAACTTAACACACGAGAGAACGCTAACTGTGCCCGCGGCCGTGCGCAAACGTAGAGGTCTTAGCGTCCTCCGGACGCAAGGGATTACTTGTATGTTGCTATTAGCTTTAGACTGAGAAACCAAAGGGAAAAAACTTTTAAAACCCTAGTATATTAGGTGAGCTAGACACAATCCCTTTGCAGTCGCAGCTACAAAATCGAATGAATTTAACATGGCGAATTTCTGACCAGGCTAATATTTAAGCCCAGCTTTCTGAACAAATACCTCGTTCTAATAAGAAGTTCGCGGGTTTCACCCTGGCTGAAATTCATCCCGGCCTGAAAATTCCAGCCTCGTCTGAGCTAACTGAGTTGGAAATTTCAGCCCGCCCAAACAAACGGACTGAAAAAAAAAAGTCACCAACAGGTAATCGCAACCAAATTTTCATTCCGGGCTGAAACATGAACTTGGCATGCGGACCGATTGTCTCACCCGGTAAGCGGGCGGAAATTCCAACCTGGGCTGAAACTCGCCATGCAATTGGGCATAGCAGGCACACAAGTAAATAACCAGTTCCCGAAAGTTCTTTTATTTTCTGAGAAATGGACAAATTTCGATTCGCCCAGAGGTAAATGGCACATACCAACCCCCCCCCCCCCAAAAGTGTTTAGCCAACTAGACGGCGCAAAAAAATGCCTGTTTACTTCTGCGGTCACTATAGGAGGAAATGACTGTATTTGGACTGAAATCTATTATCTGCTACAGAGGGATAAGCCACCGGCTAGGCTCCCCGCTCCATTCAATCAGGAACAGGAGGGATCTTAGTACAAGTCCTCTGTTGTCATTAAAGTGTGCTTTATTTTGGCTCTTGCACAGATATCACATGTCCCAAAAACCCTCCTGTAAATTGTTATTGTGTTACCTTTCACTTTAAAGCTTTTGTTGAGCAATAGCAAGTGTGGTACATAGTAATCACTGTCAAAAGGACAAAGTGTATTCGATCTAAAACCTATTGTCTGCTAGAGAGGGATTAACTACTGGATAGGCTATCCCGTTCGTCCAATCTGGAACATGAAGGGATCCTCCCTTATCAGTGATTAGAAGTGCTGTCTTTTGTGGCTGCTACCAGTCACAAGTATTTCCATTCCTGGCTGGCATTACCGACTAATCGCAGAAGCCCTCCTGTAAACCCTTACTGTGTTAACTTTCAGTTAAAACTAAACAATAAAATGTAGGAGTGCTTCTTTCCAATATATCACCCAGTTTAAACAGCTACTATTGAACCACGTTTCCTTCATTAAACAGGCAAAAAGTCCCGACCTTAAAATTATTAAACAGACACGAATTTAAACGTAAAGAAGATCCTCGCAGTTATTAACGCAACTTATGCAGTTGCGAAAAGAAAGCCTGAAAAAATCAGGCTTGCCGAGATTCGAACCCTGACCTCTGCGATACCGGTGCAGCGCTCTAACCAATTGAGCTAACAAGCCAACTGGGAACTGGTCGTTAAATTGGTTCGTAATGTACCCGAGAAAGATGAAGATGAAATTATGAATATATGAAATTCATATATTTGAACTGCGGAATGAAGAAATAAACGTAAAGAAGATCCTCGCAGTTATTAACGCAACTTATGCAGTTGCGAAAAGAAAGCCTGAAAAAATCAGGCTTGCTGGGATTCGAACCCTGACCTCTCCGATACCGGTGCAGCGCTCTAACCAATTGAGCTAACAAGCCAACTGGGAGCTGGTCATTCAATTGGTTCGTAATGTACCCAGGAAAGATGAAGATGAAATTATGAATATATGAAATTCATATATTTGACCTGCGGAATGAAGAAATAAACGTAAAGAAGATCCTCGCAGTTACACGAATTTGTTGCAGAAATAAACCTGTACCAAGAATTTGTTGCAGAAATAAACCTGTAGCTATTGTACTGAACTGGCGGTGTTTTGACTATCGCCAAGTAGTTATTTCTTTTGCGGGATTATAATTGGCGCGGTAATGCGACTCCCCCCCCCCCCCCACCCCCGCCCCAAGTTTGCAATTTATGGGGAATCACACAAGAGTCAAACGTTCAACTTCTGGAGTATGTAAAATCGACCGTCCAAATTAATTGTTTTCCGGTAAGTTACGGTCATTGAACAAATCTTTTTTTCTAAGACGCTTTGTTTTAAGCTGTTCTGTCCAAACGGTATATCTTTTAAAACGAGCTATTTCCTGAGCGATTCCATTGGAAAAGGTACTGTTTCCTTCCTGCGCTGTTGAAGAACCTTTTATTTACGTTTGTTTCAGTTTATTTTTTTCTGTTGGTGTCGACAAGGTGTGCGGTAGGTTTTAGTCTTCAGTATTGTTTATGTCACAAACAGCAAACTTTAAAAGACCCAACTATAAAGACCAAAAAAAAGACAAATTAAACTAAGCTTCTCTCTTTCGTTAAAAGACTAAATATTATGAATCCAAATAGAAACTTAGAAAGAGCGCTCATTTGTTTGGGAAGTGGTCGTAACAAGTATACACAATGAGGACCCACCTTGTGTAGGGATAGGGGGGCTATGCAAGATAACACCTATCTGATAAGTCAAATGGACAAAATTTATTGGCCTGAAAATGTGAGTTGAGACTAAAATATTAGGTGTGTATGAAGCTTTCATTGCTGGAGAAATGGCACAGGGAGGTTTGAATCTTTTTCGTAAGTTTCTACTCCTAATAGGGTGGGGGCTGTACAAAAAAGACACTATCTTTTAAGGTGTGGGGAGGGAGTACATGAAGAGAACACCTGTCTTTTTGCGGAATGGTGGGTCCTGTCTGTGTGCAATAGTTTTAACCATTTCCCTTTAAGGTTGCGTGTGTGAGTTGGTATCGTTTCTATCGAAAAACTTGGAACTATGAAACAGTTATGCCAGTATACTTCTGCCTCACTGAATTCAGTTGTTCAGTTAACATGGTAAATTCTGTTCGCATCGTTTTGGATCAATAGTGATTCATCATAGTTACCTTCGGTAGCCTTTTTCTGCAATCAGTAGTTTCAGAGACTACACCTTGTTTTGACTTAACTTGTAACAGTCTTGTTTGTCGCAGAAACCATGTCAAACTTGGGGACGCTTTAATTCGAGCATGTCATTTGCTTTATTATACCTCGGATTTGGAACCCGAGGCTTCAGTATTATTTTACTAGTTCTTAATTAAAAAGAAATAGATGAAATGGGGCTTCTTGAAGACAGGGCACTTACGCTTTTTAGGAACCGCCGGAGCACTTACTCCTGATCTCACAAAAACATTTGATTTGAAAATAAAATCATCTTTGATTAAAAAACAAAAAGATGAAAAATACTGTGTCAAGAGTTATCACAGTTGTCTTGAAATACTGTGTGAGGACTCAGCCAGTTTATTTGAGCCCTTTACATGTGAAACGAAAGTCGCCGAATACGCTTGTTTATTTGATAGCGAAGCTCTCATCCTCCTCCTGGCGCTACCTAGAGGCACTTACCGACATACAGACCCCCTTAGGCGTGATTTCTTGTATATATAAGGGGAACTCATTGAAATAAGCGTGGTTATTAGAAAAGGGAGTACTTATTGGTATAGGGGTGCTTATTGGTATAGGGGTGCTTATTGGTATGGGGTGCTTATTGGTATAGGGGTGCTTATTGGTATGGGGTGCTTATTGGTATAGGGGTGCTTATTGGTATAGGGGTGCTTATTGGTCTAGGGGTGCTTATTGGTATAGGGTTGCTTATTGGTATGGGGGTGCTTATTGGTATGGGATGCTTATTGGTATAGGGTTGCTTATTGGTATGGGGTGCTTATTGGTATAGCGGTGCTTATTGGTATAGGGGTGCTTATTGGTATGGGATGCTTATTGGTATAGGGTTGCTTATTGGTATGGGGTGCTTATTGGTATAGGGGTGCTTATTGGTATGGGATGCTTATTGGTATAGGGTTGCTTATTGGTATGGGGTGCTTATTGGTATAGGGGTGCTTATTGGGATGGGATGCTTATTGGTATAGGGTTGCTTATTGGTATGGGGTGCTTATTGGTATAGGGGTGCTTATTGGTATAGGTTTGCTTATTGCTATAGGGGTGCTTATTGGTATGGGGTGCTTATTGGTATGGGGTGCTTATTGCTATAGGGTTGCTTATTGGTATAGGGCTGCTTATTGCTATGGGTTTGCTTATTGGTATAGGGTTGCTTATTGGTATGGGGTGCTTATTGGTACAGGGGTGCTTATTGGTATAGGGGTGCTTATTGGTATATGGGTGCTTATTGGTATGGGATGCTTATTGGTATAGGGTTGCTTATTGGTATGGGGTGCTTATTGGTATAGGGGTGCTTATTGGTATGGGATGCTTATTGGTATAGGGTTGCTTATTGGTATGGGGTGCTTATTGGTATAGGGGTGCTTATTGGGATGGGATGCTTATTGGTATAGGGTTGCTTATTGGTATGGGGTGCTTATTGGTATAGGGGTGCTTATTGGTATAGGTTTGCTTATTGCTATAGGGGTGCTTATTGGTATGGGGTGCTTATTGGTATGGGGTGCTTATTGGTATAGGGTTGCTTATTGGTATAGGGCTGCTTATTGCTATGGGTTTGCTTATTGGTATAGGGTTGCTTATTGGTATGGGGTGCTTATTGGTACAGGGGTGCTTATTGGTATAGGGGTGCTTATTGGTATATGGGTGCTTATTGGTATGGGGTGCTTATTGTTATAGGGGTGCTTATTGGTATAGGGGTGCTTATTGGTATGGGGTGCTTATTGGTATAGGGGTGCTTATTGGTATGGGGTGCTTATTGATATGGGGTGCTTATTGGTATAGGGGTGCTTATTGGTATGGGGTGCTTATTGGTAAGGGGTGCTTATTGGTATAGGGGTGCTTATTGGTATGGGGTGCTTATTGGTATGGGGTGCTTATTGGTATAGGGGTGCTTATTGGTATGGAGTGCTTATTGTTATGGGGTGCTTATTGGTATGGGGATGAATGACAAAGAAATCCCAGTGACAAACGAACCCAACCTTACGGACAACTGGCAGTTGCAACTGGTTATTACAGACAGTTTTCTTGTTCCTTGTGGATACTTGATAAACTTGATAGTTGACATCTGTTTAAAAAGTAAGTACTCGTTGTTTCTTCTTCAAGGATTACAGGTAAAGCTGAGATCGAGCTGCGATGAATTAAAGAGAGAGCAAGCTCGGATCACGCCATTCGCGACTCTCGCGAGCTCGCGTTCTACTACTATTCAAGCCCGGGGGGGGGGGGGGCACTCAACAAAGTTTTGTACGGGGAGGCTCCGCCCCGAGGTCCTGACCCCTTACCCTTTTATATACCATTTTTGACAAAAAAGGTACCCCTTTCGTAAACCTTCCCTTGAAAAATGGTACCCCTTCACATACCTACTTAAGAGCATTGCATCCCTTTTCTAAACCCTTGGAAGGAAGTTTCTTGTCGTTTTTATGTAGCGTTTAATAAATTAAAATGATACAGACATAAGGTGCATCTACTCGAAACATGTTAATTAAAGGCCCTTTTAAATACCTAAACTTCGTATACTTCAGCTCGTGAAATCCCTACCCTTTTATATACCTGAAGCCTGAAAAATGTACCCGCAGCCTCCCCGTATAGTCCATTGTAGAGAGTAACCCCCCGGGTATTCAAGTAGCGTGAAAAAAATCAACGAGTGCGCTCGTACGGACACTTTTTTCTTGCCCATTTTCAACTAATGCATTTTGTTCAACTTCTCTGACTGAATTTATTGCTCGCTTTATATCGTCATTGTTGGTTAACAAGATTCAAAAGATCTCGCGAGATTACACTATCACCGAAGCTCACAAGTAGATGTGTGATCGCTGTTGATATATATAAGCGCTTTTCAAAACAAAACATCACAGGTCTTCACGGACCCAGTATCATTTTCAACCTACCCTGCTATCACTGCGACCTGCGGATTGAAGGAAGAGGCAGATATATTAAAGGTTGCAAGCAATAATAATGAAAGTTTAGACCAGTACTTAAAGCATTTAGCTTGTCGCTGTGAACACGTAATATATGACATTTATGCTTCGTTGGTCGATTGTAAGTTCTAGGAATTCTATCAGTGTAACTGCTCTCGTCAGTTCTTACAAAATTCCGTACACGATCATGCACATCTCGGATGAGAAAACTCTCAGATAGATACTTGGTTTCACTCTCTGGCTGTTCGAAACTTTCTAGCTCCTTTTCTTGACGTTACAGCTATTTTAATAGCACCCTGCTGAAATAATGGGGCGCCATTAAGGCTCCTTCCCGTAATTTGCATCATTGCGGTTATTCGGCCTATTGGTTTCGTGATTCATAAAGGACTGATATAACAAAGTTCAATTTCTTGACCTTGTTTTACGGATTGTTTCTTATTTTATCAATCCTTGATTGACAAGTAAAAACTGAGCGGGCCAAGAGCACATTCCTGGGAATCAAAAACCAAAACGAAACAATAAACAACCTCTAAGAAAAGCGTTCTATGATTGGCTCATACGTCTATGATTCCTAGAAAAGCTTAAAATAGATAGTCACAAGACTCCATTGTGTATTGTGGAGTGCCTCGAAGGTCAGTGCTTGCTTTTTTGTGAAGACGCCATGGATATCCGAACGCTCTTTTACAATCTCCGTGAAGAAGTGTCTTGTCCGGTGTGTTCGGACATCTTTAAGGATCCCAGGCACCTTCCCTGTTTGCACAGCTTTTGTTTACACTGTTTAAAACACTGGTATCATTCCAGCGGTGGAGGTAACGCCATCAGATGTCCAAAGTGTCAGGCCTTCGGTAGAATACCTGCAAGCGGCGATCTGAACGATCTTCCAACCAGCTTCTATCTGAACGGCTTGATTGATGTGCTGCACATAAAGGAATGTAACAGCACCCAAGTAACATGTTCAAATTGCGACAAGAAAAGCTCGGAAAGCTCTTACTGCTTTCAGTGTTGCATGTTTTACTGTGAACAGTGTCTAATTGGACACAATATGATGCGAAGCCACAAAGATCACCGTGTTCTTGCCGTGAAAGAGTTCCAAGACAAGGACTATGAGGATGTATTGAAGCGACCCGCGTTTTGTCCCAGACAAGGACACGAGAAAGAAGAATTGAAATTCTGGTGTAAGACATGCGAAACTGCAGTCTGCCAAACTTGCGTCACTTTGAAACACGTAGGCCATAATCTGACCTTAATCATGGAAGAAGCTGAAAACCAAAAGATTGAAATGGCAGCCATGATCCAAAGACAGAGAGACAACTTACAAGCTAAGATGGATACAGTAGCACAGCTTGATGAAGACTGCGCTATACTCATTCAACAAGAAGAAAAGGTGAAGAGAGATGTCGAGACATTTGCTGAGCGCTTAATCGAAAAAATTCAAACGAAGAAGCAAAACATTATCGCTAAGGTGGAAAACGAAACCAAGACGTCCATTGAGAGTTTAAGAAAGAAAAAGACCAAGATTCAGCATGAAATAAAGACGATCGAGTCGTCAGTGGAAAAAGCTGACAAATGCTTAACACGAAGCACTAATGCTGAAGTCGTTCAATTGAAACAATCACTGGATTCCATTTTCGATGGAATTGTTGAAACCGATCCTACTGTCTGTGACATTGAATCACTTCCAGCTTTAGGTTTCGTGGAAAATCAGAAGATGCTCGACATTGCCAATGGTGAAGAAATCGGTTTCTTGGAAATTCAGCACCCAACAAAAGCTAGCGAATCTATCGCTGAAGGCAACGGACTGAAAGAAGGAACTGTTGGGCGTGAAGCTCAATTCAATTTGATCACAAAAAATGCTAACAGAAGACAATGCTACAACAAACGTGATCGTGTAACGGTACAGTTGAGGGACGACCAAGGACGAGAGTGCGTGACAGAAGTGCGAGTAGACGATAAGAAGACTGGAAGCTACCACATTAGTTATTTTCCCAGAGTTCAAGGTAGATATAAATTTTCAATTAAGGTAAATGGGGAACATGTTCGGGGTAGCCCTTTTACTGTTGTTGTTGTAAAACCATTTCAATTCAAACCTATTTTAACTTTCGGTAAATATGGCTCGGCTAACGGAATGTTTCAGTATCTTTATGGGGTAGCAGTGAGTAACAGGGATGAAATAGCAGTAACTGATCAACTTAACCACAGGGTACAAATATTCAATAGTAATGGTGATTTTATAAGATCGTTTGGTCGCGAGGGTAGCAATCAGGGAGAATTTAAGTGTCCTACTGGAATAGCCTATGATAAGGATGGAAATATTTTCGTAGCAGACTACTATAATCACAGAATCCAAATTTTCAGTGGGGAGGGTAGCAACAAGGGTATGTTTGGTGAGGAAGGAAGCCTTGATAGTCAGCTCTGTCGTCCCTGGGGTTTATCCTTAGATACTAATGGTAATATTATTGTTGCTGATACACGTAACAAACTGATTAAGATTTTTTCTCCACAAGGAAATTTTATAAGAAAAATAGGTGGACCTGGTTCTTTTAGTTTTCCTGTCCACTGTGTTCAGTGTGATGGTTACTTCATAGTGTCAGACAGTAATGATCATTCTATCAAAGTGTTTGATGAGGATGGTGTTTATAAGTATAAGTTTGGAAAGCAGGGGGTAGGGGATGGGGAATTTAATTATCCTCGTTTTTTGTCAGTGACTAAGTCAGGACGCCTTTTGGTGTCTGATGAGGGTAATGATAGAATACAAGTCTTTGAACTGAATAGAACTTTTGTTGGCAAGTTTGGAACAAAGGGCAGCAAATTGGGAGAATTTAATGAGCCATTTTCTGTAGCAGTTCTAAGTAATAACCAAATTGTTGTGTGTGAATGTGGCAATCATCGAATTCAAATATTTCAGTGAAAATGTTTACTTTCTAGTCAATGAGATAAGGAAACTTGTTAGTTGTAAAGAAATCAGTTTGGAGATAAAAATGTTATAATTCAATCTTTGTTTTCATAGAAAAAATGTCTAAGTTTTGATCCTTGAGACATTTTTTGCTGTCGTAGTGTGATGACAGTCATGTCCATGAATATTGAACTTTTTAAATGTATAAGTAGCGCTTTTCATTTCAAATTCATTTGGTTAGTGTTAAGTGCAACAAGCAACATTCTCTGTCTGTCCTAGCTTTCTTCCTCCAAATAAATTTAATTTCGATAATCATTGTTAAACACTTCAACGGAAGAATTGTTAATCTTTGTATGAGTGAAACACAATTGTCCGTAGAAAAATTATATTTAAAGCAATTTCACCTGTAAAGTAATTAATATTAAGCGGTAGTGTAAAATCGCATGAAACAAATAAATAGCTCTTACATGAAATAATTGTTTACTTTCTTTATTCTGGGAATCATGTCGAGGTGAGATAAGGAGACATTTCTAGTTTGGTTTCAAACCCCCCCACTCCGATGTTATGCTGGAGTCCAAAAATTTAGAAAAATAATTAATATGCTTCTGGCTTTTTGTAGTCTTTGAGCTGCAGTGAAAATTGAGTTTTTTTTAAGTTTGTTTGTTGTGGGGGGAAAGGTGGGAAGTTAAATAAGAACGTGAGCAAAGTCAGCTGCCACGTGGAAAGTTGACACGCATGTTGGTAAGTGTGACCAGGCTGAATGGCTCCTGGTGTGACCTTTTAACACGGCAGTCTGTTTTCGCGCGCTTTTACTTGCTCTTTCAGCTTGAGTACCCCTCTGATCGACTACCCCTTTGCGCGCTCCACTGTTTTAGAAAAAAAAATGAAAAAAGTCCACCCTTACACAACGATTGTTAGTAGATTGCTGCTGGTTCAAGGATACGAGCAGTGGCTTTTTTTAGCAGAATTTATGAAAACAACTCGTATGAACCTTCAGACTTTAACTTTTCCAACCTTCACAACCACCCACGTGCTTTTTGTTTCCCCTCCCTACAAAAGTTAGCAGGATTCGAGCTACCAGTAGTAGTCAACAATTTGAGTTTTCACGCCCTTTCCATTTGTCCTTTACCCCGATCTTTACCTAAGGATGCAGATGGCGCCTTGAGAGGGGTGTAAAGTCCTTCCCACATCACACTGTTGTTGTTATTCTTCCGAGACTGAGACGACTCAAGATATAATCGGAGACAACGTCTTATTCCGCGTGAGGATCGGATCAGAATTAGAAAGGAGACACAGTCTGAACTGCTAAATGAGCTTTATTTACATGTTTCCCCTTGTACAGTAAAGTTCCGCTGTTTCCAGAGTTTGCTTTCGAACACTTTTGGCCAAGGTAGTGACGGATTCAAGTGAGTTTCAGAGAACTTTCGTCTTTTTAGTTCTTGTAGCCAAGGCAAAAGGGTAAAAATTGAAATTCCTTTAAGAGGGGGGCATTGGGGCCTATCAGAAACCGAAAAACCGGCCAAATTTTTCACCAAAACCGAAAAACCGGAAGAAAAATCGCTCAAAACCGAAAAAAACGCCGAGAATAATGATCAAAACCGCAAATTAGTGATTTTCAATCCCTCAACCTTTGATACAACAGCAAAATATGGGCCTTATGGACCATTCAATGCCCCTGTTATACTGCTTGCAGCGCGAATTTGAGGAGCATTATCCGGAAGGAAATTTTTGCAACGTTCAACCAAAGCAATCACTTCTTCCATTGTCTCCGACTCATATGAAGGTGAAACTTTTGTAATGAAATAAAAAAGCTTCGTACAATGCGCCAATTGCTCGCAAGAACCGAGTAACCGCTTTTTTTGTTCATAAAAACCGAAACCCGAATATCAAAAAGGGAAAAACCGAAAACCGCAGTAGATACCAAAACCGAAAAACCGGGGATTTTGAGTGCAAAAACCGAAAAACCGATTTCAGAAGTGACCAAAACCGCAAAACCGAAAAACCCAATGCCCCCCCCCCCCCCTTTAATTTAACAGTCACAAACTAGTTAATTCGACTAGCCGCAGGTGTATTATTGAGCGTTGTATGAGGGTTCCCGTAAGCGCCGGATAACTGTTCGTGAGCGATGAAATATCATCTGGTTTATATTGACTGAATCAGTCCGGGACATAACCAGAAATGGGTATATGGTGACGTCATCAGAAAAGGCAATATGGCCGCCAAAGTTGGGTACACTATATTTAGTCATTTCTGAGCTCTTTTCTCGGTCGAAAAGGACCCTTTTCCCAAAAGACCTTGCACACAATAGCACTAAACAAAGGAGATGCAGTCCGGTGGGGAACTAATGCCGTCGTTTAACGTGTCGAGGATTTTGAGCACGAGAACCGTCGCGAGGTTCGCTAAGTTCTATTCGATTACATAGCGAGTGGGCATCAGATAAGTGGAAAAACAAGGTACGTAGCATTTTTTTCGTCTTTCCAAAAAAATGTCACGAATATCTTCATAAAATGTGCCTTTAATTGATGGTATTTGCGTGTGGTAACGCGGCTGCATAATCGGTAACACGGCTTGCGAAATAGCAGTGGAGTTTCGGCTAGCCCGTTGGGCAATCGAAGGCTGCCGTGACTCGAATTTCACGCTATGTTCATTTTTCCCGTGTAGTCAAGGAAAAGCACCGTGATTGTAGATTGTGTGGGAGTAAAAAAGAAAGCAACTAAAATAATGGGAGACGAGACCCTGCAAGCTGTAGCCCGCATTGGAAACGGTTCTCTACTATCGTGAGAAATTAGGATTATAAAAGCTGTGTGCAGCATGTAGAGCAAATGTCATCATATTCTGGTAGTAGAAATTTGAATGAGCTTTAGATGCTCATTTCATCATCTAGGTCAGATGTGCTTTTTGGAAAATATTTGTGGTGCTTTCTTGCAGAAGCAGCTGCAAGATGTTTTTATTCACGACCTAAATTTTTTTCTTCCAAATAAATTTTGACATATTTTATTTACTCGATCAGCTCTCACTTCTGGCACTGCTGTAAACTGGACGGGTGTTGTTTTTTGTTTGATGCTGATGTGATTTGAAGACTTGCATCATTTTGTTTTCTACTGTATATTCAAATTAATTTACTAATTTGCAATTACCATCATAAAACAAGACTAATCAGAAAAAAGTACTTGCAACAACATGCTCAGAGGTTACTTCAGATTTAACAACAAGAGTTGCTTTTTTCCAGGTTATACAGAGCTGCTTACCCAGAAGAACTGGCACAACTGGAGTGTTTTGATGGAAGATGTTTGCATAAATAATAAATTATTGTCAAAAGAAGCATTGTTAGTAATGCCTTTTCATTATTTTTGTACAACTATAATAACCGTGTGGGGTTGCCAGGCTGGGAATTGAAAATGCAGAGCACTGGGGAGTCAAAGGAAATGTTGGCATCGCTCGAAGGGGATGATACCTATACTGCCCCCAAAACTACGGCATGAAATGCAAGCATTCCTAAGTTTAGCCTTCAACCTTCCCACTGCTCTGCATACCCTGCTTAATAGACAAGCTAGGGAAGTGGGTGAGTCTTCTGCCCGGGGAGATTAGAATAACATTTTCTTACATGATGATAGTAGTGACATTCCTTAGACTTTTCACCTGTGGCATAATTCCAGTGAGTCAATAATAATATTGCTCTCCAGATTTTTTTTCATTGTAATCATAGAGGAGACCAATCTGGACATGACAGAAGTTGACTGCTTTAAGATCCCGTTATGAAACATCTACACCACACACACAACAAATATTATGATGGAAATATTTTTATTTCTTCAGTTACAACCCTAAGTAATACCATGATGTATTACTAGGATGACTAGTATGTATTATTATGTAGTATGTATTATTAGTATTCCATCCTCTCTACTCAAAGTGATATCCAAATCAGCAGTTGACAACCCCTCTCTCCTTCCATATGAGAGGACGCCCAGGGTGGTTTGAACACTTTCGTGGTGAAGTCGAGTGATCATGGGGTGGAAAAATTTTCCTTGAATGAAGCTGAGTTATTCCCTGCAATTGTATCTGCTTATTGCTGTTTTACATAAGTGTTTGTAAGTCGTATCTTATCACTATCAAATATCAAAATCAAAAACAATATCAAAATCAATATCAAAATCAAAAACAATATCAAAACTTTTATTAGCAATGCATAGCTTATCACAACTTAAAATGTACTTCCTGTAAAGTTACTGGGAGAATAAGATCTTCAAGCAAGATTGAACAGTTTGCTTACACTTCTGATCAGTGTAGGTTACTTACTATTTGGATAGTGTCATCAACAATGAAAGTGATCTTGCTACCCATCTGAACTGGGTCTATATTAAAGAGATCCTCTTCATTGAGTTGTGGATTAGCAAACAATTAAAGGAATAGTTTATTTCATCTCCAAAGCCAATTCAGGGGCTTGTTTCAGTTGTTTTTTACATTGACACCAACTATTCAAACTAGTACACTCTCTAATAAGTGCTCTGGGTTGGATTGGGCTATTGCATTGCCCTATCTCAAATAAGTGTTGTATGTCTTGTTTATGTGCTCACTGCAGGGCCAAAATCCTTGTATCCTTAGTGGTGCAGTAAAACATGTACCTTGGCCATTATTTCCTATCCTGTAGAATTTTCAGTTGGTTGAGTTTATTTGGTGTGAAAGAATATAATATATCCGCTTAAAATACATGTATATTTAGCTTACATTTTAATCCTGTATGCAGAAAAATAAAAAGCAGTCAGTTTTAACATCAGCCTCTGAGGCTTCAGCAGTGAAAGACAACTTTACCATCTAAGGATGGCCACTGGAATTTTAAATTTCATTGATAGTGGATTTTCCACAGCTAACAATTAGAGACAATTTTCAGCACTGGATTTTATTTGTGACCACTGAATTTTTCTGAGGTCCCCTGTTTTATGAGTCAAATGAGTCTATGAGTCATGAGTCATGAGTCAATGAGTCGATGACTTGGTCAGCGGTTTTTCACAACAGTCATTATGAGGGGCATGACATCGATCACTTCGGTCACGTTGAAGAAAGCATGGCTGGCAGCCGGGGATTAGAAGGAAAGGTAAGTGAAAATCCTTTTCCATCCGCTTGAATTAGTGCACATAGCATTTGCACAAAGTGACTGTGACACGAGCCTTGAAGTGTAGCTTTTATTCTACGATGTTGTACGTTTTTAAATGAAAGCATTTACCGATTTTACTCTCGATTTCAAGTGGCCTTTGTGTGACAATTATCATTCAAATTTTATTCATAAATATTTATAATACTGGGCCCATTTCATTAACGATAAAAAACGCGTTTATAATAAGTTTTTTTTTCACGGTTCTAAATAAATGTCGAAGGAATTGTACGCACCCTTTTATGGCGCGTTATCAGTGTCAAAATTATCTTTGTCCTAATATTATGAAATCTATACTGAAATTAAAATGTCTGTCATGACATTTAGGTGTTGGCAGCGTACACTTGACGTGAAAATAGAGACTGTATTAACATTATGATATTCGTTACGACATTATGGTATTCGACATTATGATGTTCGTTATGACATTATGATATTCGACATTATGATGTTCGTTATGACATTATGATATTCGACATTATGATGTTCGTCATGACATTTTGTCTTGTCTTGACATTATTTCTTTTTATTTTATTAGTTTATAGAATACGTTAAAGATACATTGAATTACATTCTTGATATTCGTCTTGATATTTGATCGTTTGTCTTTGACATTAAGAAAGCATGCACTGCGCGCTCATTTCCCGCCACCAGAAATCACGTGACGTGTTCTTCGTGAATAAAACATGGCGGAGGGAGAGGTTATTGATAACCTGAAGAAGGTTAATGAAAGTTTAATCAGAGTCGTAAGCATGCTGGAGAGTGGAGAAGCCGAGAAGCGAGGTGGCGAAACTTCTAATAGTACCAAGCCTGGTCCAAGTTCTAGCACAAGTAGTATCTTTGCAGAACACCAACGCTTGTTCGGTAATGCAGCTGTACGCTCGAACAGTAGAGTAAATCAGATCGCAGCAGCAATTCGCTTCAGACCACTGTCGTCGGGAACAGCACAGTTGACAGCATCCACAGGGAAGAAACGAGCGAAGAAAACCACTGGTGGATTTGGTTTCCGAACAAAGCGAAACCAGTGGACCCACAAGTTTTGTTGTTTGGCCGAAAAAGATGCTTGTAAGATACCATCTGTGGAAGAGAAGCTTAAGCTAAGAGCTGCAGGATTGGGAGAAAGGGAAATCACGTTGGACAGAGGCTGGTCTGCGAGTCTTTTGCATGAGAAGTTGTCAGAAACATATCCCGAGCTTCGTGACGGCGGAGGATACGAATTTTTAAGAACTGATGGAAGATCTACTTCCCGACTAGTTCTAATACCCGGTTCAAAGTCCGAAGGCTATAGTGTCCAGTACTTAAAGGACAATTTAAACCAAGCAACAGCATATATTCGTCCTCTACAAAACGATCTCACATTTACGCCCATGGAGGGCGATGGTGATGCAATTGTTGTAAGTATGAGGTTAATAATTTATTATTATTGGTAACATTCTTTATTGTTGATTCCACCGACTATTAACAATGGCTAGTATAGCGGTATTAAGGGGTATGGGAGCATGCTTTGGGGAAATGTACATAAGGCATTTACCGAATTTTTATTCTTTCAAAAGAGGGTTGCAACACCCTTAATCCTTCCCCTGGATCTGCACCCGAGAAAAATAATGGACATGACATACTAGTACTAACAAACTCGGAAACATTAATTAAAATCCCTGAAAAATGTAAAATGTATTCGAAAATAAACCCAATATGTCACAATGTCTGGACATCTCAGTAAATAAATAAGATGGACTATCACCTCCAACAATGATAAAATTTCAGTTTGCAGACATTTTTTTATCACACAGCACCAAGAATTCTTGTTAACACAAGATAATTAAAACCAGACTACTTTCCCAAGTCAAGTCATGTGACTTACATGCAACCAAAATTATGCAATATTGAATTTTTTTTTCAGGGTGACATTCCAATGGAGGAATGCAAAAAATGTGGATTTTATTTTTCTATGAATGACTTAAAGGAACATCTTTTCAATTGTAATCAAGGGTAAGTGATTTCTCTTGTAACGTTTCCTCCCATGTGCCTTGTTGCTTGTACTGACAAAGTTAAAGTAGTGTTGAAGTTACAAATATCATTACAGCTCTAATCCTGTTAAAAGCTTTTATTTTCCTGGTTGAGGAATTTGTCATTACTAAATAAGAGACATGAACAGTCTGTTTATTTGATGA